>JANJGN010002661.1:0-63248 GCA_026770705.1 Isurus oxyrinchus
TAAACAGAGGCAAACAGAGGCAAATAGACTTAAACAGAGGCAAACAGAGTGAAAGAGAGGCAAGAAGAGGAAATCGAGGCAAACAAAGTGAAACAGAGGCAAGAAGACTTAAGCATGGCAAACAGAGTGAAACAGAGGCAAACAGAGTGAAACAGAGGCAAACGGAGTGAAACAGAGGCAAACAGAGTGAAACAGAGGCAAACAGACTTAAACAGAGGCAAACAGACTTAAACAGAGGCAAACAAACTTAAACAGACTTAAACAGAGGCAAACAGAGGCAAACAGAGGCAAACAGAGGCAAACAGAGGCAAACAGAGGCAAAAAGTGGCAGACAGAGGGAAACAGAGGCAAACAGAGGCAAACAGAGGCAAATTTGGTTAAGCAGAGGCAAACAGAAGCAAAGAGACTTAAACAGAGTTAAACAGGGTTAAACAGAGGCAATTCAGAGTGAAACAGAGTGAAACAGAGGCAAACAGAGTGAAACAGAGTCAAACAGACTTATACCAGGCAAACAGACTTAAACAGAGGCAAACAGACTTAAACAGAGGCAAACAGAGGCAAACAGAGTGAAACAAAGGCAAACAGACTGATACAGAGGCAAACAGACTGAAACAGAGGCAAACAGACTTAAACAGAGGCAAACAGACTGAAACAGAGGCACACAGACTTAAACAGAGGCAAACAGAGGCAAACAGAGGTAAACAGACTTACACAGAGTTAAACAGAGGCATAAAGTGTGAAACAGAGGCATAAAGAGTGAAACAACGCAAAAGGAGGTGAAACAGAGGCAAACAGAATGAAACAGAGGCAAACAGACTGAAACAGAGGCAAACAGACTGAAACAGAGGCAAACAGACATAAACAGAGGCAAAGAGACTTAAACAGAGTGAAACAGAGGCAAACAGAGTGAAACAGAGGCAAACAGACTTAAACAGAGGCAAACAGACTTAAACAGAGGCAAACAGACTTAAACAGAGGCAAACAGAGGCAAACAGAGGCAAGCAGGGGCAAACAGAGGCAAACTGACTTAAACAGAGGCAAACAGAGGCAAATAGACTTAAACAGAGGCAAACAGAGTGAAAGAGAGGCAGGAAGAGGAAATCGAGGCAAACAGAGTGAAACAGATGCAAGAAGACTTAAGCAGAGGCAAGCAGAGTGAAACAGAGGCAAACAGAGTGAAACAGAGGCAAACAGAGTGAAACAGAGGCAAACAGAGAGAAACAGAGGCAAACAGAGTGAAACAGAAGCAAACAGCGTGAAACAGAGGCAAACAGAGTGAAACAGACTTAAACAGAGGCAAACAGAGGCAAACAGAGGCAAACAGAGGCAAACAGAGGCAAACAGAGGCAAAAAGTGGCAGACAGAGGGAAACAGAGGAAAACAGAGGCAAACAGAGGCAAATTTGGTTAAACAGAGGCAAACAGAGGCAAAGAGACTTAACAGAGTTAAACAGCGTTAAACAGAGTTAAACAGAGGCAATTCAGAGTGAAACAGAGTGAAACAGAGTGAAACAGAGGCAAATAGAGTGAAACATATGCTTACAGACTTAAGCAGAGGCAAACAGACTTAAACAGAAGCAAACAGTGTGAAACGGTGGCAAGAAGAATTAAACAGAGGCAAGCAGAGTGAAACAGAGGCAAACAGAGTGAAACAGAGGCAAACAGAGTTAGACAGATGCAAACAGAGTGAAACAGAAGCAAAAGAGTGAAACAGAGAAAAACGGAGTGAAACAGAGGCAAACGGAGTGAAACAGAGGCAAACAGAGTGAAACAGACGCAAACAGAGTGAAACAGAGTGAAACAGAGGCAAACAGAGTGAAACAGAGGCAAACAGAGTGAAACAGAGGCAAATAGAGTGAAACAGAGGCAAACAGAGTAAAACAGCGGCAAACAGAGAGAAACAGAGGCAAACAGAGTGAAACAGAGGCAAACAGAGTGAAACAGAGACAAACAGAATGAAACAGAGGCAAACAGACTTAAACAGAGGCAAACAGACTTAAACAGAGGCAAACAGAATTAAACAGAGGCAAACAGAGGCAAACAGATTTAAACAGAGTTAAACAGAGGCATAAAGAGTGAATCAGAGGCAAAAAGAGTGAAACAGAGGCAAAGAGAATGAAACAGAGGCAAACAGACTGGAACAGAGGCAAACAGACTGAAACAGAGTTAAACAGAGGCATAAAGAGTGAATCAGAGGCAAACGGAGAGAAACAGACGCACACACAGTAAAACAGAGGCAAACAGAAGCAAACAGAGGCAAACAGAGGCAAACAGAGTGAAACAGAGGCAAACAGAGTGAAACAGAGTAAAACAGAGTGAAACAGAGGCAAACAGAGAGAAACAGAGGCAAACAGAGTGAAACAGAAGCAAACAGCGTGAAACAGAGGCAAACAGAGTGAAACAGAGACAAACAGAGTGAAACAGAGGCAAACAGACTTAAACAGAGGCAAACAGAGGCAAACAGAGTGAAACAGAGGCAAACAGAGTGAAACAGAGGCAAACAGACTTAAAGAGAGGCAAACAGACTGAAACAGAGGCAAACAGACTTAAACAGAGGCAAACATACTTAAACAGAGGCAAACAGATTTAAACAGAGGCAAACAGACTGAAACAGAGGCACACAGACTTAAACAGAGGCAAACAGAGGCAAACAGAGGCAAACAGAGGCAAACAGAGGCAAACAGACTTAAACAGAGTTAAACAGAGGCATAAAGAGTGAAACAGAGGCATAAAGAGTGAAACAACGCAAAAGGAGTGAAACAGAGGCAAACAGAATGAAACAGAGGCAAACAGACTGAAACAGAGGCAAACAGACTGAAACAGAGGCAAACAGACATAAACAGAGGCAAAGAGACTTACACAGAGTGAAACAGAGGCAAACAGACTTAAACAGAGGCAAACAGACTTAAACAGAGGCAAACAGACTTAAACAGAGGCAAACAGACTTAAACAGAGGCAAACAGAGGCAAACAGAGGCAAGCAGGGGCAAACAGAGGCAAACAGACTGAAACAGAGGGAAACAGACTTAAACAGAGGCAAACAGACTTAAACAGAGGCAAACAGACTTAAACAGAGGCAAACAGAGGCAAACAGAGGCAAGCAGGGGCAAACAGAGGCAAACTGACTTAAACAGAGACAAACAGAGGCAAATAGACTTAAACAGAGGCAAACAGAGTGAAAGAGAGGCAAGAAGAGGAAATCGAGGCAAACAGAGTGAAACAGAGGCAAGAAGACTTAAGCAGAGGCAAACAGAGTGAAACATGGCAAACAGAGTGAAACAGAGGCAAACGGAGTGAAACAGAGGCAAACAGAGTGAAACAGAGGCAAACAGACTTAAACAGAGGCAAACAGACTTAAACAGAGGCAAACAAACTTAAACAGACTTAAACAGAGGCAAACAGAGGCAAACAGAGGCAAACAGAGGCAAACGGAGGCAAAAAGTGGCAGACAGAGGGAAACAGAGGCAAACAGAGGCAAACAGAGGCAAATTTGGTTAAACAGAGTTAAACAGAGGCAATTCAGAGTGAAACAGAGTGAAACAGAGGCAAACAGAGTGAAACAGAGTCAAACAGACTTATACCAGGCAAACAGACTTAAACAGAGGCAAACAGACTTAAACAGAGGCAAACAGAGGCAAACAGAGTGAAACAAAGGCAAACAGACTTATACAGAGGCAAACAGACTGAAACAGAGGCAAACAGACTTAAACAGAGGCAAACAGACTGAAACAGAGGCACACAGACTTAAACAGAGGCAAACAGAGGCAAACAGAGGTAAACAGACTTAAACAGAGTTAAACAGAGGCATAAAGAGTGAAACAGAGGCATAAAGAGTGAAGCAACGCAAAAGGAGTGAAACAGAGGCAAACAGAATGAAACAGAGGCAAACAGACTGAAACAGAGGCAAACAGACTGAAACAGAGGCAAACAGACATAAACAGAGGCAAAGAGACTTAAACAGAGTGAAACAGAGGCAAACAGAGTGAAACAGAGGCAAACAGACTTAAACAGAGGCAAACAGATTTAAACAGAGGCAAACAGACTTAAACAGAGGCAAACAGAGGCAAACAGAGGCAAGCAGGGGCAAACAGAGGCAAACTGACTTAAACAGAGGCAAACAGAGGCAAATAGACTTAAACAGAGGCAAACAGAGTGAAAGAGAGGCAAGAAGAGGAAATCGAGGCAAACAGAGTGAAACAGAGGCAACAAGACTTAAACAGAGGCAAACAGAGTGAAACAGAGGCAAACAGAGTGAAACAGAGGCAAACGGAGTGAAACAGATGCAAACAGAGTGAAACAGAGGCAAACAGACTTAAAAAGAGGCAAACAGACTTAAACAGAGGCAAACAGAGGCAAACAGAGGCAAACAGAGGCAAACAGAGGCAAACAGAGGCAAAAAGTTGCAGACAGAGGGAAACAGAGGCAAACAGAGGCAAATTTGGTTAAACAGAGGCAAACAGAGGCAAACAGACTTAAAGAGGGGCAAACAGAGTGAAACAGAGGCAAACAGACTTAAAGAGCAGCAAACAGAGAGAAACAGAGGCAAACAGACTTAAACAGAGGCAAACAGACTTAAACAGAGGCAAACAGACTTAAACAGAGACAAACAGACTTAAAAAGACTTAAACAGAGGCAAACAGACTTAAACAGAGGCAAACAGAGGCAAACAGAGTGAAACAAAGGCAAACAGACTTAAACAGAGGCAAACAGACTGAAACAGAGGCACACAGATTGAAACAGAGGCAAACAGAGGCAAACAGAGGCAAACGGAGGCAAACAGAGGCAAGCAGAGGCAAACAGAGGCAAACAGACTTAAACAGAGTTAAACAGTGGCATAAAGAGTGAAACAGAGGCATAAAGAGTGAAACAACGCAAAAGGAGTGAAACAGAGGCAAAGAGAATGAAACAGAGGCAAACAGACTGAAACAGAGGCAAACAGACTAAAACAGAGGCAAACAGATATAAACAGAGGTAAAGAGACTTAAACAGAGTGAAACAGAGGCAAACAGAGTGAAACAGAGGCAAACAGAGTGAAACAGAGACAAACAGAGGCAAAAAGAGCGAAACAGAGGCAAACAGAGTGAAACAAAGGTAAACAGAGTGAAACCGGGGCAAACAGTGTGAATGAGAGACAAACAGAGTGAAACAGAGGCAAACAGAGTGAAACAGAGGCATACAAACTTAAAGAGGGGCAAACAGAGTGAAACAGAGGCAAACAGACTTAAACAGAGGCAAACAGACTTAAACAGAGGCAAACAGAGGCAAACAGAGGCAAACAGAGGCAAACAGAGTGAAACATTGGCAAACAGACTTAAACAGAGGCAAACAGACTGAAACAGAGGCAAACAGCCTAACACAGAGGCAAACAGACTTAAACAGAGGCAAACAGACTTAAACAGAGGCAAACATACTTGAACAGAGGCAAACAGACTTAAACTGAGGCAAACAGAGGCAAACAGAGTTAAACAGAGGCAAACAGAGGCAAACAGAGTGAAACAGAGGCAAACAGATTGAAATAGAGGCAAACAGACTTAAACAGAGGCAAAAAGAGTGAAACAGAGGCATAAAGAGTGAAACAGAGGCAAACAGAGTGAAACAGAGGCAAACAGACTTAAACAGGGGCAAACAGAGTGAAACAGAGGCAAACAGACTTAAACAGAGGCAAACAGACTTAAACAGAGGCAAACAGAGGCAAACAGCGTGAAACATAGGCAAACAGACTTAAACAGAGGCAAACTGACTGAAACAGAGGCAAACAGACTGAAACAGAGACAAACAGAGGCAAAAAGAGCGAAACAGAGGCAAACAGAGCGAAACAGAGGTAAACAGAGTGAAACAGAGGCAAACAGAGTGAAACAGAGACAAACAGAGTGAAATAGAGGCAAACAGAGTGAAACAGATCCAAACAGAGTGAAACAGAGGCAAACAGAGTGAAACAGAGGCAAACAGAGTGAAACAGAGGCAGACAGAGTGAAACAGAGGCAAACAGACTTAAACAGAGGCAAACAGACTTAAAGAGGGGCAAACAGAGTGAAACAGAGGCAAACAGAGTGAAACAGAGGCAATAGACTTAAACAGGGGCAAACAGAGTGAAACAGGGGCAAACAGACTTAAACAGGGGCAAACAGAGTGAAACAGAGGCAAACAGACTTAAACAGAGGCAAACAGACTTAAACAGAAGCAAACAGAGGCAAACAGCGTGAAACATAGGCAAACAGACTTAAACAGAGGCAAACAGACTGAAACAGTGGCAAACAGACTGAAACAGAGACAAACAGAGGCAAAAAGAGCGAAACAGAGGCAAACAGAGCGAAACAGAGGTAAACAGAGTGAAACAGAGGCAAACAGAGTGAAACAGAGACAAACAGAGTGAAACAGAGGCAAACAGAGTGAAACAGATCCAAACAGAGTGAAACAGAGGCAAACAGAGTGAAACAGAGGCAAACAGAGTGAAACAGAGGCAGACAGAGTGAAACAGAGGCAAACAGACTTAAACAGAGGCAAACAGACTTAAAGAGGGGCAAACAGAGTGAAACAGAGGCAAACAGAGTGAAACAGAGGCAATAGACTTAAACAGGGGCAAACAGAGTGAAACAGGGGCAAACAGACTTAAACAGAGGCAAACAGATTTAAACAGAGGCAAACAGACTTAAACAGAGGCAAACAGACTTAAACAGAGGCAAACAGACTTAAACAGAGGCAAACAGACTTAAACAGAGGAAAACAGAGGCAAACAGAGGCAAACAGAGGCAAACAGGATTAAACAGAGGCAAACAGATTGAAACAGAGGCAAACAGAGTGAAACAGAGGCAAAAAGACTTAAACAGAGGCAAACAGACTTAAACAGAGGCAAACAGAGTGAAACAGAGGCAAACAGAGTGAAACAGAGCGAAACAGAGTGAAACGGAGGCAAACAGAGTGAAACGGAGGCAAACAGAGTGAAACAGAGGCAAAAAGATTTAAACAGAGGCAAACAGACTTAAACAGAGTGAAACAGAGTGAAACAGAGGCAAACAGAGTGAAACAGAGGCAAACAAAGTGAAACGGAGGCAAACAGACTTAAACAGAGGCAAACAGACTGAAACAGAGGCAAACAGACTCAAACAGAAGCAGACAGACCTAAACAGAGAGAAGCAGAGTCAAAAAGAGCGAAACAGAGCCAAACAGAGTGAAAGAGAGGCAAACAGAGTGAAACAGAGTCAAACAGACCTACACAGAGGCAAACAGACATAAACAGAGGCAAACAGACTTAAACAGAGGCAAACAGAGGCAAACAGAGGCAAACAGAGGCAAACAGACTTAAACAGAGGCAAACAGAGTGAAACAGAGGCAAACGGATTGAAACAGAAACAAACAGAGTGAAACAGAGGCAAACAGAAGCAAACAGAGGCAAACAGAGGCAAACAGAGTGAAACAGAGGCAAACAGAGTGAAACAGAAGCAAACAGAGAGAAACAGAGGCAAACAGAGAGAAACAGAGGCAAACAGAGTGAAACAGGGGCAAACAGAGAGAACCAGAGGCAAACAGAGTGAAACAAAGGCAAACAGACTGAAACAGAGGCAAACAGAGTGAAGCAGAGGCAAACAGACTTAAACAGAGGCAAAAAGACTTAAACAGATGCAAACAGTCTTAAACAGAGGCAATCAGTCTTAAACAAAGGCAAACATACTTAAACAGAGGCAAACAGACTTAAACAGAGGCAAACAGACTTAAGCAGAGGCAAACAGACTTAAACAGAGGCAAACAGCGGCAAACAGAGGCAAACAGAGTGAAACAGAGTGAAACAGAGACAAACAGACTTAAACGGAGGCAAACAGACTGAAACAGAGGCAAACAGACTTAAAGAGCAGCAAACAGACTGAAACAGAGGCAAACAGACGGAAACAGAGGCAAACAGACTTAAACAGAGGCAAACAGACTTAACCAGAGGCAAACAGACTTAAACAGAGGCAAACAGAGGCAAACAGAGGCAAGCAGGGGCAAACAGAGGCAAACTGACTTAAACAGAGGCAAACAGAGGCAAATAGACTTAAACAGAGGCAAACAGAGTGAAAGAGAGGCAGGAAGAGGAAATCGAGGCAAACAGAGTGAAACAGATGCAAGAAGACTTAAGCAGAGGCAAGCAGAGTGAAACAGAGGCAAACAGAGTGAAACAGAGGCAAACAGAGTGAAACAGAGGCAAACAGAGAGAAACAGAGGCAAACAGAGTGAAACAGAAGCAAACAGCGTGAAACAGAGGCAAACAGAGTGAAACAGACTTAAACAGAGGCAAACAGAGGCAAACAGAGGCAAACAGAGGCAAACAGAGGCAAACAGAGGCAAAAAGTGGCAGACAGAGGGAAACAGAGGAAAACAGAGGCAAACAGAGGCAAATTTGGTTAAACAGAGGCAAACAGAGGCAAAGAGACTTAAACAGAGTTAAACAGCGTTAAACAGAGTTAAACAGAGGCAATTCAGAGTGAAACAGAGTGAAACAGAGTGAAACAGAGGCAAATAGAGTGAAACATATGCTTACAGACTTAAGCAGAGGCAAACAGACTTAAACAGAAGCAAACAGTGTGAAACGGTGGCAAGAAGAATTAAACAGAGGCAAGCAGAGTGAAACAGAGGCAAACAGAGTGAAACAGAGGCAAACAGAGTTAGACAGATGCAAACAGAGTGAAACAGAAGCAAAAGAGTGAAACAGAGAAAAACGGAGTGAAACAGAGGCAAACGGAGTGAAACAGAGGCAAACAGAGTGAAACAGACGCAAACAGAGTGAAACAGAGTGAAACAGAGGCAAACAGAGTGAAACAGAGGCAAACAGAGTGAAACAGAGGCAAATAGAGTGAAACAGAGGCAAACAGAGTAAAACAGCGGCAAACAGAGAGAAACAGAGGCAAACAGAGTGAAACAGAGGCAAACAGAGTGAAACAGAGACAAACAGAATGAAACAGAGGCAAACAGACTTAAACAGAGGCAAACAGACTTAAACAGAGGCAAACAGAATTAAACAGAGGCAAACAGAGGCAAACAGATTTAAACAGAGTTAAACAGAGGCATAAAGAGTGAATCAGAGGCAAAAAGAGTGAAACAGAGGCAAAGAGAATGAAACAGAGGCAAACAGACTGGAACAGAGGCAAACAGACTGAAACAGAGTTAAACAGAGGCATAAAGAGTGAATCAGAGGCAAACGGAGAGAAACAGACGCACACACAGTAAAACAGAGGCAAACAGAAGCAAACAGAGGCAAACAGAGGCAAACAGAGTGAAACAGAGGCAAACAGAGTGAAACAGAGTAAAACAGAGTGAAACAGAGGCAAACAGAGAGAAACAGAGGCAAACAGAGTGAAACAGAAGCAAACAGCGTGAAACAGAGGCAAACAGAGTGAAACAGAGACAAACAGAGTGAAACAGAGGCAAACAGACTTAAACAGAGGCAAACAGAGGCAAACAGAGTGAAACAGAGGCAAACAGAGTGAAACAGAGGCAAACAGACTTAAAGAGAGGCAAACAGACTGAAACAGAGGCAAACAGACTTAAACAGAGGCAAACATACTTAAACAGAGGCAAACAGATTTAAACAGAGGCAAACAGACTGAAACAGAGGCACACAGACTTAAACAGAGGCAAACAGAGGCAAACAGAGGCAAACAGAGGCAAACAGAGGCAAACAGAGGCAAACAGAGGCAAACAGAGGCAAACAGAGGCAAAAAGTGGCAGACAGAGGGAAACAGAGGAAAACAGAGGCAAACAGAGGCAAATTTGGTTAAACAGAGGCAAACAGAGGCAAAGAGACTTAAACAGAGTTAAACAGCGTTAAACAGAGTTAAACAGAGGCAATTCAGAGTGAAACAGAGTGAAACAGAGTGAAACAGAGGCAAATAGAGTGAAACATATGCTTACAGACTTAAGCAGAGGCAAACAGACTTAAACAGAAGCAAACAGTGTGAAACGGTGGCAAGAAGAATTAAACAGAGGCAAGCAGAGTGAAACAGAGGCAAACAGAGTGAAACAGAGGCAAACAGAGTTAGACAGATGCAAACAGAGTGAAACAGAAGCAAAAGAGTGAAACAGAGAAAAACGGAGTGAAACAGAGGCAAACGGAGTGAAACAGAGGCAAACAGAGTGAAACAGACGCAAACAGAGTGAAACAGAGTGAAACAGAGGCAAACAGAGTGAAACAGAGGCAAACAGAGTGAAACAGAGGCAAATAGAGTGAAACAGAGGCAAACAGAGTAAAACAGCGGCAAACAGAGAGAAACAGAGGCAAACAGAGTGAAACAGAGGCAAACAGAGTGAAACAGAGACAAACAGAATGAAACAGAGGCAAACAGACTTAAACAGAGGCAAACAGACTTAAACAGAGGCAAACAGAATTAAACAGAGGCAAACAGAGGCAAACAGATTTAAACAGAGTTAAACAGAGGCATAAAGAGTGAATCAGAGGCAAAAAGAGTGAAACAGAGGCAAAGAGAATGAAACAGAGGCAAACAGACTGGAACAGAGGCAAACAGACTGAAACAGAGTTAAACAGAGGCATAAAGAGTGAATCAGAGGCAAACGGAGAGAAACAGACGCACACACAGTAAAACAGAGGCAAACAGAAGCAAACAGAGGCAAACAGAGGCAAACAGAGTGAAACAGAGGCAAACAGAGTGAAACAGAGTAAAACAGAGTGAAACAGAGGCAAACAGAGAGAAACAGAGGCAAACAGAGTGAAACAGAAGCAAACAGCGTGAAACAGAGGCAAACAGAGTGAAACAGAGACAAACAGAGTGAAACAGAGGCAAACAGACTTAAACAGAGGCAAACAGAGGCAAACAGAGTGAAACAGAGGCAAACAGAGTGAAACAGAGGCAAACAGACTTAAAGAGAGGCAAACAGACTGAAACAGAGGCAAACAGACTTAAACAGAGGCAAACATACTTAAACAGAGGCAAACAGATTTAAACAGAGGCAAACAGACTGAAACAGAGGCACACAGACTTAAACAGAGGCAAACAGAGGCAAACAGAGGCAAACAGAGGCAAACAGAGGCAAACAGACTTAAACAGAGTTAAACAGAGGCATAAAGAGTGAAACAGAGGCATAAAGAGTGAAACAACGCAAAAGGAGTGAAACAGAGGCAAACAGAATGAAACAGAGGCAAACAGACTGAAACAGAGGCAAACAGACTGAAACAGAGGCAAACAGACATAAACAGAGGCAAAGAGACTTACACAGAGTGAAACAGAGGCAAACAGACTTAAACAGAGGCAAACAGACTTAAACAGAGGCAAACAGACTTAAACAGAGGCAAACAGACTTAAACAGAGGCAAACAGAGGCAAACAGAGGCAAGCAGGGGCAAACAGAGGCAAACAGACTGAAACAGAGGGAAACAGACTTAAACAGAGGCAAACAGACTTAAACAGAGGCAAACAGACTTAAACAGAGGCAAACAGAGGCAAACAGAGGCAAGCAGGGGCAAACAGAGGCAAACTGACTTAAACAGAGACAAACAGAGGCAAATAGACTTAAACAGAGGCAAACAGAGTGAAAGAGAGGCAAGAAGAGGAAATCGAGGCAAACAGAGTGAAACAGAGGCAAGAAGACTTAAGCAGAGGCAAACAGAGTGAAACATGGCAAACAGAGTGAAACAGAGGCAAACGGAGTGAAACAGAGGCAAACAGAGTGAAACAGAGGCAAACAGACTTAAACAGAGGCAAACAGACTTAAACAGAGGCAAACAAACTTAAACAGACTTAAACAGAGGCAAACAGAGGCAAACAGAGGCAAACAGAGGCAAACGGAGGCAAAAAGTGGCAGACAGAGGGAAACAGAGGCAAACAGAGGCAAACAGAGGCAAATTTGGTTAAACAGAGTTAAACAGAGGCAATTCAGAGTGAAACAGAGTGAAACAGAGGCAAACAGAGTGAAACAGAGTCAAACAGACTTATACCAGGCAAACAGACTTAAACAGAGGCAAACAGACTTAAACAGAGGCAAACAGAGGCAAACAGAGTGAAACAAAGGCAAACAGACTTATACAGAGGCAAACAGACTGAAACAGAGGCAAACAGACTTAAACAGAGGCAAACAGACTGAAACAGAGGCACACAGACTTAAACAGAGGCAAACAGAGGCAAACAGAGGTAAACAGACTTAAACAGAGTTAAACAGAGGCATAAAGAGTGAAACAGAGGCATAAAGAGTGAAGCAACGCAAAAGGAGTGAAACAGAGGCAAACAGAATGAAACAGAGGCAAACAGACTGAAACAGAGGCAAACAGACTGAAACAGAGGCAAACAGACATAAACAGAGGCAAAGAGACTTAAACAGAGTGAAACAGAGGCAAACAGAGTGAAACAGAGGCAAACAGACTTAAACAGAGGCAAACAGATTTAAACAGAGGCAAACAGACTTAAACAGAGGCAAACAGAGGCAAACAGAGGCAAGCAGGGGCAAACAGAGGCAAACTGACTTAAACAGAGGCAAACAGAGGCAAATAGACTTAAACAGAGGCAAACAGAGTGAAAGAGAGGCAAGAAGAGGAAATCGAGGCAAACAGAGTGAAACAGAGGCAACAAGACTTAAACAGAGGCAAACAGAGTGAAACAGAGGCAAACAGAGTGAAACAGAGGCAAACGGAGTGAAACAGATGCAAACAGAGTGAAACAGAGGCAAACAGACTTAAAAAGAGGCAAACAGACTTAAACAGAGGCAAACAGAGGCAAACAGAGGCAAACAGAGGCAAACAGAGGCAAACAGAGGCAAAAAGTTGCAGACAGAGGGAAACAGAGGCAAACAGAGGCAAATTTGGTTAAACAGAGGCAAACAGAGGCAAACAGACTTAAAGAGGGGCAAACAGAGTGAAACAGAGGCAAACAGACTTAAAGAGCAGCAAACAGAGAGAAACAGAGGCAAACAGACTTAAACAGAGGCAAACAGACTTAAACAGAGGCAAACAGACTTAAACAGAGACAAACAGACTTAAAAAGACTTAAACAGAGGCAAACAGACTTAAACAGAGGCAAACAGAGGCAAACAGAGTGAAACAAAGGCAAACAGACTTAAACAGAGGCAAACAGACTGAAACAGAGGCACACAGATTGAAACAGAGGCAAACAGAGGCAAACAGAGGCAAACGGAGGCAAACAGAGGCAAGCAGAGGCAAACAGAGGCAAACAGACTTAAACAGAGTTAAACAGTGGCATAAAGAGTGAAACAGAGGCATAAAGAGTGAAACAACGCAAAAGGAGTGAAACAGAGGCAAAGAGAATGAAACAGAGGCAAACAGACTGAAACAGAGGCAAACAGACTAAAACAGAGGCAAACAGATATAAACAGAGGTAAAGAGACTTAAACAGAGTGAAACAGAGGCAAACAGAGTGAAACAGAGGCAAACAGAGTGAAACAGAGACAAACAGAGGCAAAAAGAGCGAAACAGAGGCAAACAGAGTGAAAACAAAGGTAAACAGAGTGAAACCGGGGCAAACAGTGTGAATGAGAGACAAACAGAGTGAAACAGAGGCAAACAGAGTGAAACAGAGGCATACAAACTTAAAGAGGGGCAAACAGAGTGAAACAGAGGCAAACAGACTTAAACAGAGGCAAACAGACTTAAACAGAGGCAAACAGAGGCAAACAGAGGCAAACAGAGGCAAACAGAGTGAAACATTGGCAAACAGACTTAAACAGAGGCAAACAGACTGAAACAGAGGCAAACAGCCTAACACAGAGGCAAACAGACTTAAACAGAGGCAAACAGACTTAAACAGAGGCAAACATACTTGAACAGAGGCAAACAGACTTAAACTGAGGCAAACAGAGGCAAACAGAGTTAAACAGAGGCAAACAGAGGCAAACAGAGTGAAACAGAGGCAAACAGATTGAAATAGAGGCAAACAGACTTAAACAGAGGCAAAAAGAGGAAACAGAGGCATAAAGAGTGAAACAGAGGCAAACAGAGTGAAACAGAGGCAAACAGACTTAAACAGGGGCAAACAGAGTGAAACAGAGGCAAACAGACTTAAACAGAGGCAAACAGACTTAAACAGAGGCAAACAGAGGCAAACAGCGTGAAACATAGGCAAACAGACTTAAACAGAGGCAAACTGACTGAAACAGAGGCAAACAGACTGAAACAGAGACAAACAGAGGCAAAAAGAGCGAAACAGAGGCAAACAGAGCGAAACAGAGGTAAACAGAGTGAAACAGAGGCAAACAGAGTGAAACAGAGACAAACAGAGTGAAATAGAGGCAAACAGAGTGAAACAGATCCAAACAGAGTGAAACAGAGGCAAACAGAGTGAAACAGAGGCAAACAGAGTGAAACAGAGGCAGACAGAGTGAAACAGAGGCAAACAGACTTAAACAGAGGCAAACAGACTTAAAGAGGGGCAAACAGAGTGAAACAGAGGCAAACAGAGTGAAACAGAGGCAATAGACTTAAACAGGGGGCAAACAGAGTGAAACAGGGGCAAACAGACTTAAACAGGGGCAAACAGAGTGAAACAGAGGCAAACAGACTTAAACAGAGGCAAACAGACTTAAACAGAAGCAAACAGAGGCAAACAGCGTGAAACATAGGCAAACAGACTTAAACAGAGGCAAACAGACTGAAACAGTGGCAAACAGACTGAAACAGAGACAAACAGAGGCAAAAAGAGCGAAACAGAGGCAAACAGAGCGAAACAGAGGTAAACAGAGTGAAACAGAGGCAAACAGAGTGAAACAGAGACAAACAGAGTGAAACAGAGGCAAACAGAGTGAAACAGATCCAAACAGAGTGAAACAGAGGCAAACAGAGTGAAACAGAGGCAAACAGAGTGAAACAGAGGCAGACAGAGTGAAACAGAGGCAAACAGACTTAAACAGAGGCAAACAGACTTAAAGAGGGGCAAACAGAGTGAAACAGAGGCAAACAGAGTGAAACAGAGGCAATAGACTTAAACAGGGGCAAACAGAGTGAAACAGGGGCAAACAGACTTAAACAGAGGCAAACAGATTTAAACAGAGGCAAACAGACTTAAACAGAGGCAAACAGACTTAAACAGAGGCAAACAGACTTAAACAGAGGCAAACAGACTTAAACAGAGGAAAACAGAGGCAAACAGAGGCAAACAGAGGCAAACAGGATTAAACAGAGGCAAACAGATTGAAACAGAGGCAAACAGAGTGAAACAGAGGCAAAAAGACTTAAACAGAGGCAAACAGACTTAAACAGAGGCAAACAGAGTGAAACAGAGGCAAACAGAGTGAAACAGAGCGAAACAGAGTGAAACGGAGGCAAACAGAGTGAAACGGAGGCAAACAGAGTGAAACAGAGGCAAAAAGATTTAAACAGAGGCAAACAGACTTAAACAGAGTGAAACAGAGTGAAACAGAGGCAAACAGAGTGAAACAGAGGCAAACAAAGTGAAACGGAGGCAAACAGACTTAAACAGAGGCAAACAGACTGAAACAGAGGCAAACAGACTCAAACAGAAGCAGACAGACCTAAACAGAGAGAAGCAGAGTCAAAAAGAGCGAAACAGAGCCAAACAGAGTGAAAGAGAGGCAAACAGAGTGAAACAGAGTCAAACAGACCTACACAGAGGCAAACAGACATAAACAGAGGCAAACAGACTTAAACAGAGGCAAACAGAGGCAAACAGAGGCAAACAGAGGCAAACAGACTTAAACAGAGGCAAACAGAGTGAAACAGAGGCAAACAGATTGAAACAGAAACAAACAGAGTGAAACAGAGGCAAACAGAAGCAAACAGAGGCAAACAGAGGCAAACAGAGTGAAACAGAGGCAAACAGAGTGAAACAGAAGCAAACAGAGAGAAACAGAGGCAAACAGAGAGAAACAGAGGCAAACAGAGTGAAACAGGGGCAAACAGAGAGAACCAGAGGCAAACAGAGTGAAACAAAGGCAAACAGACTGAAACAGAGGCAAACAGAGTGAAGCAGAGGCAAACAGACTTAAACAGAGGCAAAAAGACTTAAACAGATGCAAACAGTCTTAAACAGAGGCAATCAGTCTTAAACAAAGGCAAACATACTTAAACAGAGGCAAACAGACTTAAACAGAGGCAAACAGACTTAAGCAGAGGCAAACAGACTTAAACAGAGGCAAACAGCGGCAAACAGAGGCAAACAGAGTGAAACAGAGTGAAACAGAGACAAACAGACTTAAACGGAGGCAAACAGACTGAAACAGAGGCAAACAGACTTAAAGAGCAGCAAACAGAGAGAAACAGAGGCAAACAGACTGAAACAGAGGCAAACAGACTTAAACAGAGGCAAACAGACTTAAACAGAGACAAACAGACTTAAAAAGACTTAAACAGAGGCAAACAGACTTAAACAGAGGCAAACAGAGGCAAACAGAGTGAAACAAAGGCAAACAGACTTAAACAGAGGCAAACAGACTGAAACAGAGGCACACAGATTTAAACAGAGGCAAACAGAGGCAAACAGAGGCAAACAGAGGCAAACAAAGGCAAACAGAGGGCAAACAGAGGCAAACAGAGGCAAACAGACTTAAACAGAGTTAAACAGTGGCATAAAGAGTGAAACAGAGGCATAAAGAGTGAAACAACGCAAAAGGAGTGAAACAGAGGCAAACAGAATGAAACAGAGGCAAACAGACTGAAACAGAGGCAAACAGACTAAAACAGAGGCAAACAGATATAAACAGAGGTAAAGAGACTTAAACAGAGTGAAACAGAGGCAAACAGAGTGAAACAGAGGCAAACAGAGTGAAACAGAGACAAACAGAGGCAAAAAGAGCGAAACAGAGGCAAACAGAGTGAAACAAAGGTAAACAGAGTGAAACCGGGGCAAACAGTGTGAATGAGAGACAAACAGAGTGAAACAGAGGCAAACAGAGTGAAACAGAGGCATACAAACTTAAAGAGGGGCAAACAGAGTGAAACAGAGGCAAACAGACTTAAACAGAGGCAAACAGACTTAAACAGAGGCAAACAGACTTAAACAGAGGCAAACAGAGGCAAACAGAGGCAAACAGAGTGAAACATTGGCAAACAGACTTAAACAGAGGCAAACAGACTGAAACAGAGGCAAACAGCCTAACACAGAGGCAAACAGACTTAAACAGAGGCAAACAGACTTAAACAGAGGCAAACATACCTGAACAGAGGCAAACAGACTTAAACTGAGGCAAACAGAGGCAAACAGAGTTAAACAGAGGCAAACAGAGGCAAACAGAGTGAAACAGAGGCAAACAGATTGAAATAGAGGCAAACAGACTTAAACAGAGGCAAAAAGAGTGAAACAGAGGCATAAAGAGTGAAACAGAGGCAAACAGAGTGAAACAGAGGCAAACAGACTTAAACAGGGGCAAACAGAGTGAAACAGAGGCAAACAGACATAAACAGAGGCAAACAGACTTAAACAGAGGCAAACAGAGGCAAACAGCGTGAAACATAGGCAAACAGACTTAAACAGAGGCAAACAGACTGAAACAGAGGCAAACAGACTGAAACAGAGACAAACAGAGGCAAAAAGAGCGAAACAGAGGCAAACAGAGCGAAACAGAGGTAAACAGAGTGAAACAGAGGCAAACAGAGTGAAACAGAGACAAACAGAGTGAAACAGAGGCAAACAGAGTGAAACAGATCCAAACAGAGTGAAACAGAGGCAAACAGAGTGAAACAGAGGCAAACAGAGTGAAACAGAGGCAGACAGAGTGAAACAGAGGCAAACAGACTTAAACAGAGGCAAACAGACTTAAAGAGGGGCAAACAGAGTGAAACAGAGGCAAACAGAGTGAAACAGAGGCAATAGACTTAAACAGGGGCAAACAGAGTGAAACAGGGGCAAACAGACTTAAACAGGGGCAAACAGAGTGAAACAGAGGCAAACAGACTTAAACAGAGGCAAACAGACTTAAACAGAGGCAAACAGAGGCAAACAGCGTGAAACATAGGCAAACAGACTTAAACAGAGGCAAACAGACTGAAACAGTGGCAAACAGACTGAAACAGAGACAAACAGAGGCAAAAAGAGCGAAACAGAGGCAAACAGAGCGAAACAGAGGTAAACAGAGTGAAACAGAGGCAAACAGAGTGAAACAGAGACAAACAGAGTGAAACAGAGGCAAACAGAGTGAAACAGATCCAAACAGAGTGAAACAGAGGCAAACAGAGTGAAACAGAGGCAAACAGAGTGAAACAGAGGCAGACAGAGTGAAACAGAGGCAAACAGACTTAAACAGAGGCAAACAGACTTAAAGAGGGGCAAACAGAGTGAAACAGAGGCAAACAGAGTGAAACAGAGGCAATAGACTTAAACAGGGGCAAACAGAGTGAAACAGGGGCAAACAGACTTAAACAGAGGCAAACAGATTTAAACAGAGGCAAACAGACTTAAACAGAGGCAAACAGACTTAAACAGAGGCAAACAGACTTAAACAGAGGCAAACAGACTTAAACAGAGGAAAACAGAGGCAAACAGAGGCAAACAGAGGCAAACAGGATTAAACAGAGGCAAACAGATTGAAACAGAGGCAAACAGAGTGAAACAGAGGCAAAAAGACTTAAACAGAGGCAAACAGACTTAAACAGAGGCAAACAGAGTGAAACAGAGGCAAACAGAGTGAAACAGAGCGAAACAGAGTGAAACGGAGGCAAACAGAGTGAAACGGAGGCAAACAGAGTGAAACAGAGGCAAAAAGACTTAAACAGAGGCAAACAGACTTAAACAGAGTGAAACAGAGTGAAACAGAGGCAAACAGAGTGAAACAGAGGCAAACAAAGTGAAACGGAGGCAAACAGACTTAAACAGAGGCAAACAGACTGAAACAGAGGCAAACAGACTCAAACAGAAGCAGACAGACCTAAACAGAGAGAAGCAGAGTCAAAAAGAGCGAAACAGAGGCAAACAGAGTGAAAGAGAGGCAAACAGAGTGAAAACAGAGTCAAACAGACCTACACAGATGCAAACAGACATAAACAGAGGCAAACAGACTTAAACAGAGGCAAACAGAGGCAAACAGAGGCAAACAGAGGCAAACAGAGGCAAACAGACTTAAACAGAGGCAAACAGAGTGAAACAGAGGCAAACGGATTGAAACAGAAACAAACAGAGTGAAACAGAGGCAAACAGAAGCAAACAGAGGCAAACAGAGGCAAACAGAGTGAAACAGAGGCAAACAGAGTGAAACAGAAGCAAACAGAGAGAAACAGAGGCAAACAGAGAGAAACAGAGGCAAACAGAGTGAAACAGGGGCAAACAGAGAGAACCAGAGGCAAACAGAGTGAAACAGAGGCAAACAGACTGAAACAGAGGCAAACAGAGTGAAGCAGAGGCAAACAGACTTAAACAGAGGCAAACAGACTTAAACAGATGCAAACAGTCTTAAACAGAGGCAATCAGTCTTAAACAAAGGCAAACATACTTAAACAGAGGCAAACAGACTTAAACAGAGGCAAACAGACTTAAGCAGAGGCAAACAGACTTAAACAGAGGCAAACAGCGGCAAACAGAGGCAAACAGAGTGAAACAGAGACAAACAGACTTAAACGGAGGCAAACAGACTGAAACAGAGGCAAACAGACTTAAAGAGCAGCAAACAGAGAGAAACAGAGGCAAACAGACTTAAACAGAGGCAAACAGACTTAAACAGAGGCAAACAGACTTAAACAGAGACAAACAGACTTAAAAAGACTTAAACAGAGGCAAACAGACTTAAACAGAGGCAAACAGAGGCAAACAGAGTGAAACAAAGGCAAACAGACTTAAAGAGGGGCAAACAGACTTAAACAGAGGCAAACAGACTTAAACAGATGCAAACAGACTTAAACAGAGGCAAACAGACTTAAACAGACTTAAACAGAGGTAAACAGCGGCAATCAGAGGCAAACAGAGTGAAACAGAGTGAAACAGAGGCAAACAGACTTAAACAGAGGCAAACAGACTGAAACAGAGGCAAACAGACTTAAACAGAGACAAACAGAGGCAAAAATAGCGAAACATAGGCAGCAGAGTGAAACAGAGGCAAACAGAGTGAAACAGAGGCACACAGACTGAAACAGAGCCAAACAGAGTGAAACAGAGGCAAACAGAGTGAAACAGAGGCAAACAGACTTAAAGAGGGGCAAACAGACTTAAACAGAGGCAAACAGACTTAAACAGAGGCAAACAGAGTGAAACAGAGGCAAACGGAGTGAAACAGAGGCAAACAGAGTGAAACAGAGGCAAACAGACTTAAACAGAAGCAAACACACTTAGACAGAGGCAAACAGAGGCAAACAGAGGCAAGCAGGGGCAAACAGAGGCAAACTGACTTAAACAGTGGCAAACAGAGGCAAATAGACTTAAACAGAGGCAAACAGAGTGAAAGAGAGGCAAGAAGTGGAAATCGAGGCAAACAGAGTGAAACAGAGGCAAGAAGACTAAAACAGAGGCAAACAGAGTGAAACAGAGGCAAACGGAGTGAAACAGAGGCAAACAGAGTGAAACAGAGGCAAACAGACTTAAAAAGAGGCAAACAGACATAAACAGAGGCAAACAGAGGCAAACAGAGGCAAACAGAGGCAAATTTGGTTAAACAGAGGCAAACAGAGGCAAACAGATTTAAACATATTTAAACAGAGTTAAACAGAGTTAAACAGAGGCAAACAGAGGCAAACAGAGTGAAACAGAGGCAAATAGAGTGAAACAGAGGCTTACAGACTTTAGCAGAGGCAAACAGACTTAAACAGAAGCAAACAGTGTGAAACAGTGGCAAGAAGACTTAAACAGAGGCAAGCAGTGTGAAACAGAGGCAAACAGAGTGAAACAGAGGCAAATAGTGTGAAACAGAGGCTTACAGACTTTAGCAGATGCAAACAGAGTTAAACAGAAGCAAACAGTGTGAAACAGAGGCAAACAGAATGAAACAGAGGCAAACAGAGTGAAACAGAGGCAAACAGAGTGAAACAGAGGCAAACAGAGAGAAACAGAGGCAAACAGACTTCAACAGAGGCATACTGACTGAAACAGAGGCAAACAGACTGAAACAGAGACAAACAGAGGCAAAAAGAGCGAAACAGAGGCAGACAGAGTGAAACAAATGTAAACAGAGTGAAACAGAGGCAAACAGAGTGAATCAGAGCCAAACAGAGTGAAACAGAGGCAAACAGAGTGAAAGAGAGGCAAACAGACTTAAAGAGGGGCAAACAGATTGAAACAGATGCAAACAGACTTAAACAGAGGCAAACAGACTTAAAGAGAGGTAAACAGACTTAAACAGAGGCAAACAGACTTAAACAGACTTAAACAGAGGCAAACAGAGGCAAAGAGAGGCAAACAGAAGCAAACAGAAGCAAACAGGTTTAAACAGAGGCAAACAGACTTAAACAGAGGCAAACAGACTTAAACAGAGGCAAACAGAATTAAACAGAGGCAAACAGACTTAAACAGAGTCAAACAGAGGCAAACGGAGTGAAACAAAGGCAAACAGACTTAAACAGAGGCAAACAGACTGAAACAGAGGCAAACAGACTGAAACAGAGACAAACAGAGGCAAAAAGAGCGAAACAGAGGCAAACAGAGTGAAACAAAGGTAAACAGAGTGAAACCGAAGCAAAACAGTGTGAATGAGAGCCAAACAGAGTGAAACAGAGGCAAACAGAGTGAAACAGAGGCAAACAGACTTAAAGAGGGGCAAACAGAGTGAAACAGAGGCAAACAGACTTAAACAGAGGCAAACAGACTTAAACAGAGGCAAACAGACTTAAACAGAGGCAAACAGAGGCAAACAGAGGCAAACAGATTGCAACATTGGCAAACAGACTTAAACAGAGTCAAACAGACTGAAACAGAGGCAAACAGACTTACACAGAGGCAAACAGACTTAAACAGAGGCAAACAGACTTAAACAGAGGCAAACAGACGTAAACAGAGGCAAACAGACTTAAACTGAGGCAAACAGAGGCAAACAGAGTTAAACAGAGGCAAACAGAGGCAAACAGAGTGAAACAGAGTGAAACAGAGGCAAACAGAGTGAAACAGAAGCAAACAGAGAGAAACAGAGGCAAACAGAGAGAAACAGAGGCAAACAGAGTGAAACAGGGGCAAACAGAGAGAACCAGAGGCAAACAGAGTGAAACAGAGGCAAACAGACTGAAACAGAGGCAAACAGAGTGAAGCAGAGGCAAACAGACTTAAACAGAGGCAAACAGACTTAAACAGATGCAAACAGTCTTAAACAGAGGCAATCAGTCTTAAACAAAGGCAAACATACTTAAACAGAGGCAAACAGACTTAAACAGAGGCAAACAGACTTAAGCAGAGGCAAACAGACTTAAACAGAGGCAAACAGCGGCAAACAGAGGCAAACAGAGTGAAACAGAGTGAAACAGAGACAAACAGACTTAAACGGAGGCAAACAGACTGAAACAGAGGCAAACAGACTTAAAGAGCAGCAAACAGAGAGAAACAGAGGCAAACAGACTTAAACAGAGGCAAACAGACTTAAACAGAGGCAAACAGACTTAAACAGAGACAAACAGACTTAAAAAGACTTAAACAGAGGCAAACAGACTTAAACAGAGGCAAACAGAGGCAAACAGAGTGAAACAAAGGCAAACAGACTTAAACAGAGGCAAACCGACTGAAACAGAGGCACACAGATTTAAACAGAGGCAAACAGAGGCAAACAGAGGCAAACAGAGGCAAACAGAGGCAAACAGAGGCAAACAGACTTAAACAGAGTTAAACAGGGGCATAAAGAGTGAAACAGAGGCATAAAGAGTGAAACAACGCAAAAGGAGTGAAACAGAGGCAAACAGAATGAAACAGAGGCAAACAGACTGAAACAGAGGCAAACAGACTAAAACAGAGGCAAACAGATATAAACAGAGGTAAAGAGACTTAAACAGAGTGAAACAGAGGCAAACAGAGTGAAACAGAGGCAAACAGAGTGAAACAGAGACAAACAGAGGCAAAAAGAGCGAAACAGAGGCAAACAGAGTGAAACAAAGGTAAACAGAGTGAAACCGGGGCAAACAGTGTGAATGAGAGACAAACAGAGTGAAACAGAGGCAAACAGAGTGAAACAGAGGCATACAAACTTAAAGAGGGGCAAACAGAGTGAAACAGAGGCAAACAGACTTAAACAGAGGCAAACAGACTTAAACAGAGGCAAACAGACTTAAACAGAGGCAAACAGAGGCAAACAGAGGCAAACAGAGTGAAACATTGGCAAACAGACTTAAACAGAGGCAAACAGACTGAAACAGAGGCAAACAGCCTAACACAGAGGCAAACAGACTTAAACAGAGGCAAACAGACTTAAACAGAGGCAAACATACTTGAACAGAGGCAAACAGACTTAAACTGAGGCAAACAGAGGCAAACAGAGTTAAAAAGAGGCAAACAGAGGCAAACAGAGTGAAACAGAGGCAATCAGATTGAAATAGAGGCAAACAGACTTAAACAGAGGCAAAAAGAGTGAAACAGAGGCATAAAGAGTGAAACAGAGGCAAACAGAGTGAAACAGAGGCAAACAGACTTAAACAGGGGCAAACAGAGTGAAACAGAGGCAAACAGACTTAAACAGAGGCAAACAGACTTAAACAGAGGCAAACAGAGGCAAACAGCGTGAAACATAGGCAAACAGATTTAAACAGAGGCAAACAGACTGAAACAGAGGCAAACAGACTGAAACAGAGACAAACAGAGGCAAAAAGAGCGAAACAGAGGCAAACAGAGCGAAACAGAGGTAAACAGAGTGAAACAGAGGCAAACAGAGTGAAACAGAGACAAACAGAGTGAAACAGAGGCAAACAGAGTGAAACAGATCCAAACAGAGTGAAACAGAGGCAAACAGAGTGAAACAGAGGCAAACAGAGTGAAACAGAGGCAGACAGAGTGAAACAGAGGCAAACAGACTTAAACAGAGGCAAACAGACTTAAAGAGGGGCAAACAGAGTGAAACAGAGGCAAACAGAGTGAAACAGAGGCAATAGACTTAAACAGGGGCAAACAGAGTGAAACAGGGGCAAACAGACTTAAACAGGGGCAAACAGAGTGAAACAGAGGCAAACAGACTTAAACAGAGGCAAACAGACTTAAACAGAGGCAAACAGAGGCAAACAGCGTGAAACATAGGCAAACAGACTTAAACAGAGGCAAACAGACTGAAACAGTGGCAAACAGACTGAAACAGAGACAAACAGAGGCAAAAAGAGCGAAACAGAGGCAAACAGAGCGAAACAGAGGTAAACAGAGTGAAACAGAGGCAAACAGAGTGAAACAGAGACAAACAGAGTGAAACAGAGGCAAACAGAGTGAAACAGATCCAAACAGAGTGAAACAGAGGCAAACAGAGTGAAACAGAGGCAAACAGAGTGAAACAGAGGCAGACAGAGTGAAACAGAGGCAAACAGACTTAAACAGAGGCAAACAGACTTAAAGAGGGGCAAACAGAGTGAAACAGAGGCAAACAGAGTGAAACAGAGGCAATAGACTTAAACAGGGGCAAACAGAGTGAAACAGGGGCAAACAGACTTAAACAGAGGCAAACAGATTTAAACAGAGGCAAACAGACTTAAACAGAGGCAAACAGACTTAAACAGAGGCAAACAGACTTAAACAGAGGCAAACAGACTTAAACAGAGGAAAACAGAGGCAAACAGAGGCAAACAGAGGCAAACAGGATTAAACAGAGGCAAACAGATTGAAACAGAGGCAAACAGAGTGAAACAGAGGCAAAAAGACTTAAACAGAGGCAAACAGACTTAAACAGAGGCAAACAGAGTGAAACAGAGGCAAACAGAGTGAAACAGAGCGAAACAGAGTGAAACGGAGGCAAACAGAGTGAAACGGAGGCAAACAGAGTGAAACAGAGGCAAAAAGACTTAAACAGAGGCAAACAGACTTAAACAGAGTGAAACAGAGTGAAACAGAGGCAAACAGAGTGGAACAGAGGCAAACAAAGTGAAACGGAGGCAAACAGACTTAAACAGAGGCAAACAGACTGAAACAGAGGCAAACAGACTCAAACAGAAGCAGACAGACCTAAACAGAGAGAAGCAGAGTCAAAAAGAGCGAAACAGAGGCAAACAGAGTGAAAGAGAGGCAAACAGAGTGAAACAGAGTCAAACAGACCTACACAGAGGCAAACAGACATAAACAGAGGCAAACAGACTTAAACAGAGGCAAACAGAGGCAAACAGAGGCAAACAGAGGCAAACAGAGGCAAACAGACTTAAACAGAGGCAAACAGAGTGAAACAGAGGCAAACGGATTGAAACAGAAACAAACAGAGTGAAACAGAGGCAAACAGAAGCAAACAGAGGCAAACAGAGGCAAACAGAGTGAAACAGAGGCAAACAGAGTGAAACAGAAGCAAACAGAGAGAAACAGAGGCAAACAGAGAGAAACAGAGGCAAACAGAGTGAAACAGGGGCAAACAGAGAGAACCAGAGGCAAACAGAGTGAAACAGAGGCAAACAGACTGAAACAGAGGCAAACAGAGTGAAGCAGAGGCAAACAGACTTAAACAGAGGCAAACTGACTTAAACAGATGCAAACAGTCTTAAACAGAGGCAATCAGTCTTAAACAAAGGCAAACATACTTAAACAGAGGCAAACAGACTTAAACAGAGGCAAACAGACTTAAGCAGAGGCAAACAGACTTAAACAGAGGCAAACAGCGGCAAACAGAGGCAAACAGAGTGAAACAGAGTGAAACAGAGACAAACAGACTTAAACGGAGGCAAACAGACTGAAACAGAGGCAAACAGACTTAAAGAGCAGCAAACAGAGAGAAACAGAGGCAAACAGACTTAAACAGAGGCAAACAGAATTAAACAGAGGCAAACAGACTTAAACAGAGACAAACAGACTTAAAAAGACTTAAACAGAGGCAAACAGACTTAAACAGAGGCAAACAGAGGCAAACAGAGTGAAACAAAGGCAAACAGACTTAAAGAGGGGCAAACAGACTTAAACAGAGGCAAACAGACTTAAACAGATGCAAACAGACTTAAACAGAGGCAAACAGACTTAAACAGACTTAAACAGAGGTAAACAGCGGCAATCAGAGGCAAACAGAGTGAAACAGAGTGAAACAGAGGCAAACAGACTTAAACAGAGGCAAACAGACTGAAACAGAGGCAAACAGACTTAAACAGAGACAAACAGAGGCAAAAATAGCGAAACATAGGCAGCAGAGTGAAACAGAGGCAAACAGAGTGAAACAGAGGCACACAGACTGAAACAGAGCCAAACAGAGTGAAACAGAGGCAAACAGAGTGAAACAGAGGCAAACAGACTTAAAGAGGGGCAAACAGACTTAAACAGAGGCAAACAGACTTAAACAGAGGCAAACAGAGTGAAACAGAGGCAAACGGAGTGAAACAGAGGCAAACAGAGTGAAACAGAGGCAAACAGACTTAAACAGAAGCAAACACACTTAGACAGAGGCAAACAGAGGCAAACAGAGGCAAGCAGGGGCAAACAGAGGCAAACTGACTTAAACAGTGGCAAACAGAGGCAAATAGACTTAAACAGAGGCAAACAGAGTGAAAGAGAGGCAAGAAGTGGAAATCGAGGCAAACAGAGTGAAACAGAGGCAAGAAGACTAAAACAGAGGCAAACAGAGTGAAACAGAGGCAAACAGAGTGAAACAGAGGCAAACGGAGTGAAACAGAGGCAAACAGAGTGAAACAGAGGCAAACAGACTTAAAAAGAGGCAAACAGACATAAACAGAGGCAAACAGAGGCAAACAGAGGCAAACAGAGGCAAACAGAGGCAAATTTGGTTAAACAGAGGCAAACAGAGGCAAACAGATTTAAACATATTTAAACAGAGTTAAACAGAGTTAAACAGAGGCAAACAGAGGCAAACAGAGTGAAACAGAGGCAAATAGAGTGAAACAGAGGCTTACAGACTTTAGCAGAGGCAAACAGACTTAAACAGAAGCAAACAGTGTGAAACAGTGGCAAGAAGACTTAAACAGAGGCAAGCAGTGTGAAACAGAGGCAAACAGAGTGAAACAGAGGCAAATAGTGTGAAACAGAGGCTTACAGACTTTAGCAGATGCAAACAGAGTTAAACAGAAGCAAACAGTGTGAAACAGAGGCAAACAGAATGAAACAGAGGCAAACAGAGTGAAACAGAGGCAAACAGAGTGAAACAGAGGCAAACAGAGAGAAACAGAGGCAAACAGACTTCAACAGAGGCATACTGACTGAAACAGAGGCAAACAGACTGAAACAGAGACAAACAGAGGCAAAAAGAGCGAAACAGAGGCAGACAGAGTGAAACAAATGTAAACAGAGTGAAACAGAGGCAAACAGAGTGAATCAGAGGCCAAACAGAGTGAAACAGAGGCAAACAGAGTGAAAGAGAGGCAAACAGACTTAAAGAGGGGCAAACAGATTGAAACAGATGCAAACAGACTTAAACAGAGGCAAACAGACTTAAACAGAGGTAAACAGACTTAAACAGAGGCAAACAGACTTAAACAGACTTAAACAGAGGCAAACAGAGGCAAAGAGAGGCAAACAGAAGCAAACAGAGGCAAACAGAGTGAAACAAGGGCAAACAGACTTAAACATAGGCAAACAGACTTAAACAGAGGCAACAGAATTAAACAGAGGCAAACAGACTTAAACAGAGTCAAACAGAGGCAAACGGAGTGAAACAAAGGCAAACAGACTTAAACAGAGGCAAACAGACTGAAACAGAGGCAAACAGACTGAAACAGAGACAAACAGAGGCAAAAAGAGCGAAACAGAGGCAAACAGAGTGAAACAAAGGTAAACAGAGTGAAACCGAGGCAAAACAGTGTGAATGAGAGCCAAACAGAGTGAAACAGAGGCAAACAGAGTGAAACAGAGGCAAACAGACTTAAAGAAGGGGCAAACAGAGTGAAACAGAGGCAAACAGACTGAAACAGAGGCAAACAGACTGAAACAGAGACAAACAGAGGCAAAAAGAGCGAAACAGAGGCAAACAGAGTGAAACAAAGGTAAACAGAGTGAAACCGAGGCAAAACAGTGTGAATGAGAGCCAAACAGAGTGAAACAGAGGCAAACAGAGTGAAACAGAGGCAAACAGACTTAAAGAGGGGCAAACAGAGTGAAACAGAGGCAAACAGACTTAAACAGAGGCAAACAGACTTAAACAGAGGCAAACAGACTTAAACAGAGGCAAACAGAGGCAAACAGAGGCAAACAGATTGCAACATTGGCCAACAGACTTAAACAGAGTCAAACAGACTGAAACAGAGGCAAACAGACTTACACAGAGGCAAACAGACTTAAACAGAGGCAAACAGACTTAAACAGAGGCAAACAGACGTAAACAGAGGCAAACAGACTTAAACTGAGGCAAACAGAGGCAAACGGAGTTAAACAGAGGCAAACAGAGGCAAACAGAGTGAAACAGAGTGAAACAGAGGCAAACAGAGTGAAACAGAAGCAAACAGAGAGAAACAGAGGCAAACAGAGAGAAACAGAGGCAAACAGAGTGAAACAGGGGCAAACAGAGAGAACCAGAGGCAAACAGAGTGAAACAGAGGCAAACAGACTGAAACAGAGGCAAACAGAGTGAAGCAGAGGCAAACAGACTTAAACAGAGGCAAACAGACTTAAACAGATGCAAACAGTCTTAAACAGAGGCAATCAGTCTTAAACAAAGGCAAACATACTTAAACAGAGGCAAACAGACTTAAACAGAGGCAAACAGACTTAAGCAGAGGCAAACAGACTTAAACAGAGGCAAACAGCGGCAAACAGAGGCAAACAGAGTGAAACAGAGTAAAACAGAGACAAACAGACTTAAACGGAGGCAAACAGACTGAAACAGAGGCAAACAGACTTAAAGAGCAGCAAACAGAGAGAAACAGAGGCAAACAGACTTAAACAGAGGCAAACAGACTTAAACAGAGGCAAACAGACTTAAACAGAGACAAACAGACTTAAAAAGACTTAAACAGAGGCAAACAGACTTAAACAGAGGCAAACAGAGGCAAACAGAGTGAAACAAAGGCAAACAGACTTAAACAGAGGCAAACAGACTGAAACAGAGGCACACAGATTTAAACAGAGGCAAACAGAGGCAAACAGAGGCAAACAGAGGCAAACAGAGGCAAACAGACTTAAACAGAGTTAAACAGTGGCATAAAGAGTGAAACAGAGGCATAAAGAGTGAAACAACGCAAAAGGAGTGAAACAGAGGCAAACAGAATGAAACAGAGGCAAACAGACTGAAACAGAGGCAAACAGACTAAAACAGAGGCAAACAGATATAAACAGAGGTAAAGAGACTTAAACAGAGTGAAACAGAGGCAAACAGAGTGAAACAGAGGCAAACAGAGTGAAACAGAGACAAACAGAGGCAAAAAGAGCGAAACAGAGGCAAACAGAGTGAAACAAAGGTAAGCAGAGTGAAACCGGGGCAAACAGTGTGAATGAGAGACAAACAGAGTGAAACAGAGGCAAACAGAGTGAAACAGAGGCATACAAACTTAAAGAGGGGCAAACAGAGTGAAACAGAGGCAAACAGACTTAAACAGAGGCAAACAGACTTAAACAGAGGCAAACAGACTTAAACAGAGGCAAACAGAGGCAAACAGAGGCAAACAGAGTGAAACATTGGCAAACAGACTTAAACAGAGGCAAACAGACTGAAACAGAGGCAAACAGCCTAACACAGAGGCAAACAGACTTAAACAGAGGCAAAACAGACTTAAACAGAGGCAAACATACTTGAACAGAGGCAAACAGACTTAAACTGAGGCAAACAGAGGCAAACAGAGTTAAAAAGAGGCAAACAGAGGCAGACAGAGTGAAACAGAGGCAAACAGATTGAAATAGAGGCAAACAGACTTAAACAGAGGCAAAAAGAGTGAAACAGAGGCATAAAGAGTGAAACAGAGGCAAACAGAGTGAAACAGAGGCAAACAGACTTAAACAGGGGCAAACAGAGTGAAACAGAGGCAAACAGACTTAAACAGAGGCAAACAGAGGCAAACAGCGTGAAACATAGGCAAACAGACTTAAACAGAGGCAAACAGACTGAAACAGAGGCAAACAGACTGAAACAGAGACAAACAGAGGCAAAAAGAGCGAAACAGAGGCAAACAGAGCGAAACAGAGGTAAACAGAGTGAAACAGAGGCAAACAGAGTGAAACAGAGACAAACAGAGTGAAACAGAGGCAAACAGAGTGAAACAGATCCAAACAGAGTGAAACAGAGGCAAACAGAGTGAAACAGAGGCAAACAGAGTGAAACAGAGGCAGACAGAGTGAAACAGAGGCAAACAGACTTAAACAGAGGCAAACAGACTTAAAGAGGGGCAAACAGAGTGAAACAGAGGCAAACAGAGTGAAACAGAGGCAATAGACTTAAACAGGGGCAAACAGAGTGAAACACGGGCAAACAGACTTAAACAGGGGCAAACAGAGTGAAACAGAGGCAAACAGACTTAAACAGAGGCAAACAGACTTAAACAGAGGCAAACAGAGGCAAACAGCGTGAAACATAGGCAAACAGACTTAAACAGAGGCAAACAGACTGAAACAGTGGCAAACAGACTGAAACAGAGACAAACAGAGGCAAAAAGAGCGAAACAGAGGCAAACAGAGCGAAACAGAGGTAAACAGAGTGAAACAGAGGCAAACAGAGTGAAACAGAGACAAACAGAGTGAAACAGAGGCAAACAGAGTGAAAACAGATCCAAACAGAGTGAAACAGAGGCAAACAGAGTGAAACAGAGGCAAACAGAGTGAAACAGAGGCAGACAGAGTGAAACAGAGGCAAACAGACTTAAACAGAGGCAAACAGACTTAAAGAGGGGCAAACAGAGTGAAACAGAGGCAAACAGAGTGAAACAGAGGCAATAGACTTAAACAGGGGCAAACAGAGTGAAACAGGGGCAAAAAGACTTAAACAGAGGCAAACAGATTTAAACAGAGGGCAAACAGACTTAAACAGAGGCAAACAGACTTAAACAGAGGCAAACAGACTTAAACAGAGGCAAACAGACTTAAACAGAGGAAACCAGAGGCAAACAGAGGCAAACAGAGGCAAACAGGATTAAACAGAGGCAAACAGATTGAAACAGAGGCAAACAGAGTGAAACAGAGGCAAAAAGACTTAAACAGAGGCAAACAGACTTAAACAGAGGCAAACAGAGTGAAACAGAGGCAAACAGAGTGAAACAGAGCGAAACAGAGTGAAACGGAGGCAAACAGAGTGAAACGGAGGCAAACAGAGTGAAACAGAGGCAAAAAGACTTAAACAGAGGCAAACAGACTTAAACAGAGTGAAACAGAGGCAAACAGAGTGAAACAGAGGCAAACAAAGTGAAACGGAGGCAAACAGACTTAAACAGAGGCAAACAGACTGAAACAGAGGCAAACAGACTCAAACAGAAGCAGACAGACCTAAACAGAGAGAAGCAGAGTCAAAAAGAGCGAAACAGAGGCAAACAGAGTGATAGAGAGGCAAACAGAGTGAAACAGAGTCAAACAGACCTACACAGAGGCAAACAGACATAAACAGAGGCAAACAGACTTAAACAGAGGCAAACAGAGGCAAACAGAGGCAAACAGAGGCAAACAGAGGCAAACAGACTTAAACAGAGGCAAACAGAGTGAAACAGAGGCAAACGGATTGAAACAGAAACAAACAGAGTGAAACAGAGGCAAACAGAAGCAAACAGAGGCAAACAGAGTGAAACAGAGGCAAACAGAGTGAAACAGAAGCAAACAGAGAGAAACAGAGGCAAACAGAGAGAAACAGAGGCAAACAGAGTGAAACAGGGGCAAACAGAGAGAACCAGAGGCAAACAGAGTGAAACAGAGGCAAACAGACTGAAACAGAGGCAAACAGAGTGAAGCAGAGGCAAAAAGACTTAAACAGAGGCAAACAGACTTAAACAGATGCAAACAGTCTTAAACAGAGGCAATCAGTCTTAAACAAAGGCAAAAATACTTAAACAGAGGCAAACAGACTTAAACAGAGGCAAACAGACTTAAGCAGAGGCAAACAGACTTAAACAGAGACAAACAGACTTAAAAAGACTTAAACAGAGGCAAACAGACTTAAACAGAGGCAAACAGAGGCAAACAGAGTGAAACAAAGGCAAACAGACTTAAAGAGGGGCAAACAGACTTAAACAGAGGCAAACAGACTTAAACAGATGCAAACAGACTTAAACAGAGGCAAACAGACTTAAACAGACTTAAACAGAGGTAAACAGCGGCAATCAGAGGCAAACAGAGTGAAACAGAGTGAAACAGAGGCAAACAGACTTAAACAGAGGCAAACAGACTGAAACAGAGGCAAACAGACTTAAACAGAGACAAACAGAGGCAAAAATAGCGAAACATAGGCAGCAGAGTGAAACAGAGGCAAACAGAGTGAAACAGAGGCACACAGACTGAAACAGAGCCAAACAGAGTGAAACAGAGGCAAACAGAGTGAAACAGAGGCAAGCAGACTTAAAGAGGGGCAAACAGACTTAAACAGAGGCAAACAGACTTAAACAGAGGCAAACAGAGTGAAACAGAGGCAAACGGAGTGAAACAGAGGCAAACAGAGTGAAACAGAGGCAAACAGACTTAAACAGAAGCAAACACACTTAGACAGAGGCAAACAGAGGCAAACAGAGGCAAGCAGGGGCAAACAGAGGCAAACTGACTTAAACAGTGGCAAACAGAGGCAAATAGACTTAAACAGAGGCAAACAGAGTGAAAGAGAGGCAAGAAGTGGAAATCGAGGCAAACAGAGTGAAACAGAGGCAAGAAGACTAAAACAGAGGCAAACAGAGTGAAACAGAGGCAAACAGAGTGAAACAGAGGCAAACGGAGTGAAACAGAGGCAAACAGAGTGAAACAGAGGCAAACAGACTTAAAAAGAGGCAAACAGACATAAACAGATGCAAACAGAGGCAAACAGAGGCAAATTTGGTTAAACAGAGGCAAACAGAGGCAAACAGATTTAAACATATTTAAACAGAGTTAAACAGAGTTAAACAGAGGCAAACAGAGGCAAACAGAGTGAAACAGAGGCAAATAGAGTGAAACAGAGGCTTACAGACTTTAGCAGAGGCAAACAGACTTAAACAGAAGCAAACAGTGTGAAACAGTGGCAAGAAGACTTAAACAGAGGCAAGCAGTGTGAAACAGAGGCAAACAGAGTGAAACAGAGGCAAATAGAGTGAAACAGAGGCTTACCGACTTTAGCAGATGCAAACAGAGTTAAACAGAAGCAAACAGTGTGAAACAGAGGCAAACAGAATGAAACAGAGGCAAACAGAGTGAAACAGAGGCAAACAGAGTGAAACAGAGGCAAACAGAGAGAAACAGAGGCAAACAGACTTCAACAGAGGCATACTGACTGAAACAGAGGCAAACAGACTGAAACAGAGACAAACAGAGGCAAAAAGAGCGAAACAGAGGCAGACAGAGTGAAACAAATGTAAACAGAGTGAAACAGAGGCAAACAGAGTGAATCAGAGCCAAACAGAGTGAAACAGAGGCAAACAGAGTGAAAGAGAGGCAAACAGACTTAAAGAGGGGCAAACAGATTGAAACAGATGCAAACAGACTTAAACAGAGGCAAACAGACTTAAACAGAGGTAAACAGACTTAAACAGAGGCAAACAGACTTAAACAGACTTAAACAGAGGCAAACAGAGGCAAAGAGAGGCAAACAGAAGCAAACAGAAGCAAACAGGTTTAAACAGAGGCAAACAGACTTAAACAGAGGCAAACAGACTTAAACAGAGGCAAACAGAATTAAACAGAGGCAAACAGACTTAAACAGAGTCAAACAGAGGCAAACGGAGTGAAACAAAGGCAAACAGACTTAAACAGAGGCAAACAGACTGAAACAGAGGCAAACAGACTGAAACAGAGACAAACAGAGGCAAAAAGAGCGAAACAGAGGCAAACAGAGTGAAACAAAGGTAAACAGAGTGAAACCGAGGCAAAACAGTGTGAATGAGAGCCAAACAGAGTGAAACAGAGGCAAACAGAGTGAAACAGAGGCAAACAGACTTAAAGAGGGGCAAACAGAGTGAAACAGAGGCAAACAGACTTAAACAGAGGCAAACAGACTTAAACAGAGGCAAACAGACTTAAACAGAGGCAAACAGAGGCAAACAGAGGCAAACAGATTGCAACATTGGCAAACAGACTTAAACAGAGTCAAACAGACTGAAACAGAGGCAAACAGACTTACACAGAGGCAAACAGACTTAAACAGAGGCAAACAGACTTAAACAGAGGCAAACAGACGTAAACAGAGGCAAACAGACTTAAACTGAGGCAAACAGAGGCAAACAGAGTTAAACAGATGCAAACAGAGGCAAACAGATTGAAACAGAGTGAAACAGAGGCAAACAGATTGAAACAGAGGCAAACAGACTTAAACAGAGTTAAACAGAGTGTAACAGAGGCCTAAAGAGTGAATCAGAGGCAAAAAGAGTGAAACAGAGGCAAAGAGAATGAAACAGAGGCAAACAGACTGAAACAGAGGGAAACAGACTGACACAGAGGCAAACAGACTGAAACAGAGGCATACTGACTTAAACAGAGGCAAACAGACTTAAACAGAGGCAAACAGAGGCAAAAAGAGTGAAACAGAGGCATAAAGAGTGAAACAGAGGCAAACAGAGTGAAACAGAGGCAAACAGACTTAAACAGGGGCAAACAGAGTGAAACAGAGGCAAACAGACTTAAACAGAGGCAAACAGACTTAAACAGAGGCAAACAGAGGCAAACAGCGTGAAACAGAGGCAAACAGACTTAAACAGAGGCAAACAGACTGAAACAGAGGCAAACAGACTGAAACAGAGACAAACAGAGGCAAAAAGAGCGAAACAGTGGCAAACAGAGCGAAACAGAGGTAAACAGAGTGAAACAGAGGCAAACAGAATGAAGCAGAGACAAACAGAGTGAAACAGAGGCAAACAGAGTGAAACAGATCCAAACAGAGTGAAACAGAGGCAAACAGAGTGAAACAGAGGTAAACAGAGTGAAACAGAGGCAAACAGAGTGAAACAGAGGCAAACAGACTTAACCAGAGGCAAACAGACTTAAACAGAGGCAAACAGACTTAAACAAAGGCAAACAGAGGCACACAGAGGCAAACAAAGGCAAACAGAGGCAAACAGAAGCAAACAGGGTTCAACAGAGGCAAACAGAATGAATCAGAGGCAAACAGACTTAAACAGAGGCAAACAGACTTAAACAGAGGCAAACAGAATTAAACAGAGGCAGACAGACTTAAAAAGAGGCAAACAGAGGCAAACAGAGGCAAACAGAGGCAAAAAGTGGCAGACAGAGGGAAACAGGGGCAAACAGAGACAAACAGACTTAAAGAGGGGCAAACAGAGTGAAACAGAGGCAAACAGACATAAAGAGGGGCAAACAGAGAGAAACAGTGGCAAACAGACTTAAACAGAGGCAAACAGACTTAAACAGAGGCAAACAGACTTAAACAGAGACAAACAGACTTAAAAAGACTTAAACAGAGGCAAACAGACTTAAACAGAGGCAAACAGAGGCAAACAGAGTGAAACAAAGGCAAACAGACTTAAACAGAGGCAAACAGACTGAAACAGAGGCACACAGATTTAAACAGAGGCAAACAGAGGCAAACAGAGGCAAACAGAGGCAAACTGACTTAAACAGAGGCAAACAGAGGCAAATAGACTTAAACAGAGGCAAACAGAGTGAAAGAGAGGCAAGAAGAGGAAATCGAGGCAAACAGAGTGAAACAGAGGCAAGAAGACTTAAACAGAGGCAAACAGAGTGAAACAGAGGCAAACAGAGTGAAACAGAGGCAAACGGAGTGAAACAGATGCAAACAGAGTGAAACAGAGGCAAACAGACTTAAAAAGAGGCAAACAGACATAAACAGAGGAAAACAGAGGCAAACAGAGGCAAACAGAGGCAAACAGAGGCAAACAGAGGCAAACAGTGGCAGACAGAGGGAAACAGAGGCAAACAGAGGCAAGCAGAGGCAAATTTGGTTAAACAGAGGCAAACAGAGGCAAACAGACTTAAACAGAGTTAAACAGAGTTAAACAGAGTTAAACAGAGGCAAACAGAGGCAAACAGAGTGAAACAGAGGCAAATAGAGTGAAACAGAGGCTTACAGACTTTAGCAGAGGCAAACAGACTTAAACAGAAGCAAACAGTGTGAAACAGTGGCAAGAAGACTTAAACAGAGGCAAGCAGAGTGAAACAGAGGCAAACAGAGTGAAACAGAGGCAAACAGTGTTAGACAGATGCAAACAGAGTTAAACAGAAGCAAAAGAGTGAAACAGAGGCAAACGGAGTGAAACAGAGGCAAACAGTGTGAAACAGAGGCAAACAGAATGAAACAGAGGCAAACAGAGTGAAACAGAGGCAAACAGAGTGAAACATAGGCAAACAGAGTGAAACAGAGGCAAACAGAGAGAAACAGAGGCAAACAGAGGCAAACAGAGGCAAACAGACTTAAACAGAGGCAAACAGACTTAAACAGAGGCAAACAGTCTTAAACAGAGGCAATCAGTCTTAAACAAAGGCAAACATACTTAAACAGAGGCAAACAGACTTAAACAGAGGCAAACAGACTTAAGCAGAGGCAAACAGACTTAAACAGAGGCAAACAGCGGCAAACAGAGGCAAACAGAGTGAAACAGAGTGAAACAGAGACAAACAGACTTAAACGGAGGCAAACAGACTGAAACAGAGGCAAACAGACTTAAACAGAGACAAACAGAGGCAAAAATAGCGAAACATAGGCAGCAGAGTGAAACAGAGGCAAACAGAGTGAAACAGAGGCACACAGAGTGAAACAGAGCCAAACAGAGTGAAACAGAGGCAAACAGAGTGAAACAGAGGCAAACAGACTTAAAGAGGGGCAAACAGACTTAAACAGAGGCAAACAGACTTAAACAGATGCAAACAGACTTAAACAGAGGCAAACAGACTTAAACAGACTTAAACAGAGGTAAACAGCGGCAATCAGAGGCAAACAGAGTGAAACAGAGTGAAACAGAGGCAAACAGACTTAAACAGAGGAAACAGACTGAAACAGAGGCAAACAGACTTAAACAGAGACAAACAGAGGCACAAATAGCGAAACATAGGCAGCAGAGTGAAACAGAGGCAAACACAGTGAAACAGAGGCACACAGAGTGAAACAGAGCCAAACAGAGTGAAACAGAGGCAAACAGAGTGAAACAGAGGCAAACAGACTTAAAGAGGGGCAAACAGACTTAAACAGAGGCAAACAGACTTAACAGAGGCAAACAGAGTGAAACAGAGGCAAACGGAGTGAAACAGAGGCAAACAGAGTGAAACAGAGGCAAACAGACTTAAACAGAAGCAAACACACTTAGACAGAGGCAAACAGAGGCAAACAGAGGCAAGCAGGGGCAAACAGAGGCAAACTGACTTAAACAGTGGCAAACAGAGGCAAATAGACTTAAACAGAGGCAAACAGAGTGAAAGAGAGGCAAGAAGTGGAAATCGAGGCAACCACAGAGTGAAACAGAGGCAAGAAGACTAAAACAGAGGCAAACAGAGTGAAACAGAGGCAAACAGAGTGAAACAGAGGCAAACGGAGTGAAACAGAGGCAAACAGAGTGAAACAGAGGCAAACAGACTTAAAAAGAGGCAAACAGACATAAACAGAGGCAAACAGAGGCAAACAGAGGCAAACAGAGGCAAACAGAGGCAAACAGAGGCAAACAGTGGCAGACAGAGGGAAACAGAGGGCAAACAGAGGCAAACAGAGGCAAATTTGGTTAAACAGAGGCAGACAGAGGCAAACAGACTTAAACAGATTTAAAACAGAGTTAAACAGAGTTATACAGAGGCAAACAGAGGCAAACAGAGTGAAACAGAGGCAAATAGAGTGAAACAGAGGCTTACAGACTTTAGCAGAGGCAAACAGACTTAAACTGAAGCACACAGTGTGAAACAGTGGCAAGAAGACTTAAACAGAGGCAAGCAGTGTGAAACAGAGGCAAACAGAGTGAAACAGAGGCAAATAGAGTGAAACAGAGGCTTACAGACTTTAGCAGATGCAAACAGAGTTAAACAGAAGCAAACAGTGTGAAACAGAGGCAAACAGAATGAAACAGAGGCAAACAGAGTGAAACAGAGGCAAACAGAGTGAAACAGAGGCAAACAGAGAGAAACAGAGGCAAACAGACTTCAACAGAGGCATACTGACTGAAACAGAGGCAAACAGACTGAAACAGAGACAAACAGAGGCAAAGAGAGCGAAACAGAGGCAGACAGAGTGAAACAAATGTAAACAGAGTGAAACAGAGGCAAACAGAGTGAATCAGAGCCAAACAGAGTGAAACAGAGGCAAACAGAGTGAAACAGAGGCAAACAGACTTAAAGAGGGGCAAACAGATTGAAACAGATGCAAACAGACTTAAACAGAGGCAAACAGACTTAAACAGAGGTAAACAGACTTAAACAGAGGCAAACAGACTTAAACAGACTTAAACAGAGGCAAACAGAGGCAAAGAGAGGCAAACAGAAGCAAACAGAGGCAAACAGAGTGAAACAAGGGCAAACAGACTTAAACAGAGGCAAACAGACTGAAACAGAGGCAAACAGACTGAAACAGAGACAAACAGAGGCAAAAAGAGCGAAACAGAGGCAAACAGAGTGAAACAAAGGTAAACAGAGTGAAACCGAGGCAAAACAGTGTGAATGAGAGCCAAACAGAGTGAAACAGAGGCAAACAGAGTGAAACAGAGGCAAACAGACTTAAAGAGGGGCAAACAGAGTGAAACAGAGGCAAACAGACTTAAACAGAGGCAAACAGACTTAAACAGAGGCAAACAGAGGCAAACAGAGGCAAACAGATTGCAACATTGGCAAACAGACTTAAACAGAGTCAAACAGACTGAAACAGAGGCAAACAGACTTACACAGAGGCAAACAGACTTAAACAGAGGCAAAACAGACTTAAACAGAGGCAAACAGACGTAAACAGAGGCAAACAGACTTAAACTGAGCCAAACAGAGGCAAACAGAGTTAAACAGAGGCAAACAGAGGCAAACAGAGTGAAAACAGAGTGAAACAGAGGCAAACAGATTGAAACAGAGGCAAACAGACTTAAACAGAGTTAAACAGAGTGTAACAGAGGCCTAAAGAGTGAATCAGAGGCAAACAGAGTGAAACAGAGGCAAAGAGAATGAAACAGAGGCAAACAGACTGAAACAGAGGGAAACAGACTGACACAGAGGCAAACAGACTGAAACAGAGGCATACTGACTTAAACAGAGGCAAACAGACTTAAACAGAGGCAAACAGAGGCAAAAAGAGTGAAACAGAGGCATAAAGAGTGAAACAGAGGCAAACAGAGTGAAACAGAGGCAAACAGACTTAAACAGGGGCAAACAGAGTGAAACAGAGGCAAACAGACTTAAACAGAGGCAAACAGACTTAAACAGAGGCAAACAGAGGCAAACAGCGTGAAACAGAAGCAAACAGACTTAAACAGAGGCAAACAGACTGAAACAGAGGCAAACAGACTGAAACAGAGACAAACAGAGGCAAAAAGAGCGAAACAGTGGCAAACAGAGCGAAACAGAGGTAAACAGAGTGAAACAGAGGCAAACAGAATGAAGCAGAGACAAACAGAGTGAAACAGAGGCAAACAGAGTGAAACAGATCCAAACAGAGTGAAACAGAGGCAAACAGAGTGAAACAGAGGCAAACAGAGTGAAACAGAGGCAAACAGAGTGAAACAGAGGCAAACAGACTTAACCAGAGGCAAACAGACTTAAACAGAGGCAAACAGACTTAAACAAAGGCAAACAGAGGCACACAGAGGCAAACAGAGGCAACAGAGGCAAACAGAAGCAAACAGGGTTCAACAGAGGCAAACAGAATGAATCAGAGACAAACAGACTTAAACAGAGGCAAACAGACTTAAACAGAGGCAAACAGACATTAAACAGAGGCAGACAGACTTAAAAAGAGGCAAACAGAGGCAAACAGAGGCAAACAGAGGCAAACAGAGGCAAACAGAGGCAAAAAGTGGCAGACAGAGGGAAACAGGGCAAACAGAGACAAACAGACTTAAAAGAGGGGCAAACAGAGTGAAACAGAGGCAAACAGACATAAAGAGGGGCAAACAGAGAGAAACAGTGGCAAACAGACTTAAACAGAGGCAAACAGACTTAAACAGAGGCAAACAGACTTAAACAGAGACAAACAGACTTAAAAAAGACTTAAACAGAGGCAAACAGACTTAAACAGAGGCAAACAGAGGCAAACAGCGTGAAACAAAGGCAAACAGACTTAAACAGAGGCAAACAGACTGAAACAGAGGCACACAGATTTAAACAGAGGCAAACAGAGGCAAACAGAGGCAAACAGAGGCAAACTGACTTAAACAGAGGCAAACAGAGGCAAATAGACTTAAACAGAGGCAAACAGAGTGAAAGAGAGGCAAGAAGAGGAAATCGAGGCAAACAGAGTGAAACAGAGGCAAGAAGACTTAAACAGAGGCAAACAGAGTGAAACAGAGGCAAACAGAGTGAAACAGAGGCAAACGGAGTGAAACAGATGCAAACAGAGTGAAACAGAGGCAAACAGACTTAAAAAGAGGCAAACAGACATAAACAGAGGAAAACAGAGGCAAACAGAGGCAAACAGAGGCAAACAGAGGCAAACAGTGGCAGACAGAGGGAAAACAGAGGCAAACAGAGGCAAGCAGAGGCAAATTTGGTTAAACAGAGGCAAACAGAGGCAAACAGACTTAAACAGAGTTAAACAGAGTTAAACAGAGTTAAACAGAGGCAAACAGAGGCAAACAGAGTGAAACAGAGGCAAATAGAGTGAAACAGAGGGCTTACAGACTTTAGCAGAGGCAAACAGACTTAAACAGAAGCAAACAGTGTGAAACAGTGGCAAGAAGACTTAAACAGAGGCAAGCAGAGTGAAACAGAGGCAAACAGAGTGAAACAGAGGCAAACAGTGTTAGACAGATGCAAACAGAGTTAAACAGAAGCAAAAGAGTGAAACAGAGGCAAACGGAGTGAAACAGAGGCAAACAGTGTGAAACAGAGGCAAACAGAATGAAACAGAGGCAAACAGAGTGAAACAGAGGCAAACAGAGTGAAACATAGGCAAACAGAGTGAAACAGAGGCAAACAGAGAGAAACAGAGGCAAACAGAGGCAAACAGAGAAAAACAGAGGCAAACAGAGTGAAACAGAGGCAAACAGACTTCAACAGAGGCATACAGACTGAAACAGAGGCAAACAGACTGAAACAGAGACAAACAGAGGCAAAAAGAGTGAAACAGAGGCAGACAGAGTGAAACAAAAGGTAAACAGAGTGAAACAGAGGCAAACAGAGTGAATCAGAGCCAAACAGAGTGAAACAGAGGAAAACAGAGTGAAACAGAGGCAAACAGACTTAAAGAGGGGCAAACAGATTGAAACAGAGGCAAACAGACTTAAACAGAGGCAAACAGACTTAAACAGAGGCAAACAGAGGCTAAACAGACTTAAACAGACTTAAACAGAGGCAAACAGAGGCAAAGAGAGGCAAACAGAGGCAAACAGAAGCAAACAGAAGCAAACAGGATTAAACAGAGGCAAACAGAGTGAAACAGAGGCAAACAGACTTAAAACAGAGGCAAACAGACTTAAACAGAGGCAAACAGAATTAATCAGAGGCAAACAGACTAAAAAAGAGTCAAAAAGGCAAACAGAGTGAAACAAAGGCAAACAGACTTAAACAGAGGCAAACAGACTGAAACAGAGGCAGCAGACTGAAACAGAGACAAACAGAGGCAAAAAGAGTGAAACAGAGGCAAACAGAGTGAAACAAAGGTAAACAGAGTGAAAGCGAGGCAAACAGTGTGAATGAGAGCCAAACAGAGTGAAACAGAGGCAAACAGAGTGAACAGAGGCAAACAGACTAAAGAGGGGCAAACAGAGTGAAACAGAGGCAAACAGACTTAACAGAGGCAAACAGACTTAAACAGAGGCAAACAGACTTAAACAGAGGCAAACAGAGGCAAACAGAGCAAACAGAGTGAAACATTGGCAAACAGACTTAAACAGAGGCAAACAGACTGAAACAGAGGCAAACAGCCTAACACAGAGGCAAACAGACTTAAACAGAGGCAAACAGACTGAAACAGATGCAAACATACTTAAACAGAGGCAAACAGACTTAAAACTGAGGCAACCAGAGGCAAACAGAGTTAAACAGAGGCAAACAGAGGCAAACAGAGTGAAACAGAGTGAAACAGAGGCAAACAGATTGAAACAGAGGCAAACAGACTTAAACAGAGTTAAACAGAGTTTAACAGAGGCATAAAGAGTGAATCAGAGGCAAAAAGAGTGAAACAGAGGCAAAGAGAATGAAACAGAGGCAAACAGACTGAAACAGAGGGAAACAGACTGAAACAGAGGCAAACAGACTGAAACAGAGGCATACAGACTTAAACAGAGGCAAACAGACCTTAAACAGAGGCAAACAGAGGCAAAAAGAGTGAAACAGAGGCATAAAGAGTGAAACAGAGGCAAACAGAGGCAAACAGAGGCAAAACAGACTTAAACAGGGGCAAACAGAGTGAAACAGAGGCAAACAGAATTAAACAGAGGCAAACAGACTTAAACAGAGGCAAACAGAGGCAAACAGCGTGAAACAGAGGCAAAACAGACCTTAAACAGAGGCAAACAGATTGAAACAGAGGCAAACAGACTGAAACAGAGACAAACAGAGGCAAAAAGAGCGAAACAGAGGCAAACAGAGCGAAAACAGAGGTAAACAGAGTGAAACAGAGGCAAACAGAGTGAAACAGAGGCAAACAGCATGAAACAGAGGCAAACAGACTTAAACAGAGGCAAACAGAATGAATCAGAGGCAAACAGACTTAAACAGAGGCAAACAGAGTGAAACAGAGGCAAACAGAATTAAACAGAGGCAGACAGACTTAAAAGAGGCAAACAGAGGCAAACAGAGGCAAACAGAGGCAAAAAGAGCGAAACAGAGGCGAACAGAGTGAAACAAAGGTAAACAGAGTGAAACCGAGGCAAACAGTGTGAATGAGAGCCAAACAGAGGTGAAACAGAGGCAAACAGAGTGAAACAGAGGCAAACAGACTTAAAGAGGGGCAAACAGAGTGAAACAGAGGCAAAGAGAGTGAAACAGAGGCAATAGACTTAAACAGGGGCAAACAGAGTGAAACAGGGGCAAACAGACTTAAACAGAGGCAAACAGAGGCAAACAGAGGCAAACAGACTTAAACAGAGGCAAACAGAGTGAAACAGAGGCAAACGGAGTGAAACAGAGGCAAACGGATTGAAACAGAAACAAACAGAGTGAAACAGAGGCAACAGAAGCAAACAGAGGCAAACAGAGGCAAACAGAGTGAAACAGAGGCAAACAGAGTGAAACAGAGGCAAACAGATAGAAACAGAGGCAAACAGAGAGAAACAGAGGCAAACAGAGTGAAACAGAGCAACAGAGAGAACCAGAGGCAAACAGAGTGAAACAGAGGCAAACAGACTGAAACAGAGGCAAACAGAGTGAAGCAGAGGCAAACAGACTGAAACAGAGGCAAACAGACTTAAACAGAGGCAAACAGACTTAAACAGAGGCAATCAGTCTTAAACAAAGGCAAACATACTTAAACAGAGGCAAACCGACTGAAACAGAGGCAAACAGACTTAAACAGAGGCAAACAGACTTAAACAGAGGCAAACAGACTTAAACAGAGGCAAACAGCGGCAAACAGAGGCAAACAGAGTGAAACAGAGACAAACAGACTTAAACAGAGGCAACAGACTTAAACAGAGATAAACAGAGGCAAAAATAGCGAAACATAGGCAGCAGAGTGAAACAGAGGCAAACAAAGTGAAACAGAGGCACACAGAGTGAAGCAGAGCCAAACAGAGTGAAACAGAGGCACACAGAGTGAACCAGAGGCAAACAGACTTAAAGAGGGGCAAACAGACTTAAACAGAGGCAAACAGACTTAACAGAGGCAAACAGACTTAAACAGAGGCAAACAGACTTAAACAGAGGCAAACAGCGGCAAACAGAGGCAAACAGAGTGAAACAGAGTGAAACAGAGGCAAACAGACTTAAAACAGAGGCAAACAGACTGAAACAGAGGCAAACAGACTTAAACAGAGACAAACAGAGGCAAAAATAGCGAAACATAGGCAGCAGAGTGAAACAGAGGCAAACAGAGTGAAACAGAGGCACACAGAGTGAAACAGAGCCAAACAGAGTGAAACAGAGGCAAACAGAGTGAAACAGAGGCAAACAGACTTAAAGAGGGGCAAACAGACTTAAACAGAGGCAAACAGACTTAAACAGAGGCAAACAGACTTAAACAGAGGCAAACAGACTTAAACAGAGACAAACAGAGGCAAACAGAGGCAAACAGAGGCAACATAAGCAAACAGGGTTAAACAGAGGCAAACAGAGGCAAACAGAGGCAAACAGTGTTAACAGAGGCAAACAGAGGCAAACAGACTTAAACAGAGGCAAACAGACTTAAACAAGAGGCATAAAGAGTGAAACAGAGGCCAAAAAGAGTGAAACAGAGGCAAACAGAATTAAACATAGGCAAACAGACTGAAACAGGGGCAAACAGACTGAAACAGAGGCAAACAGACGGAAACAGAGGCAAACAGACTTAAACAGAGGCAAACAGACTTAAACAGAGACAAACAGTGGCAAAAAGAGTGAAACAGAGGCAAGCAGAGTGGAAACAGAGGAAAACAGACTTAAACAGAGACAAACAGAGGCAAAAATAGCGAAACATAGGCAGCAGAGTGAAACAGAGGCAAACAGAGTGAAAACAGAGGCACACAGAGTGAAACAGAGCCAAACAGAGTGAAACAGAGGCAAACAGAGTGAAACAGAGGCAAACAGACTTAAAGAGGGGCAAACAGACTTAAACAGAGGCAAACAGACTTAAACAGAGGCAAACAGACTTAAAACAGAGGCAACAGACTTAAACAGAGACAAACAGAGGCAAACAGCGGCAAACAGAGGCAAACAGAGTGAAACAGAGTGAAACAGAGGCAAACAGACTTAAACAGAGGCAAACAGACTGAAACAGAGGCAAACAGACTTAAACAGAGACAAACAGAGGCAAAAATAGCGAAACATAGGCAGCAGAGTGAAACAGAGGCAAACAGAGTGAAACAGAGGCACACAGAGTGAAACAGAGCCAAACAGAGTGAAACAGAGGCAAACAGAGTGAAACAGAGGCAAACAGACTTAAAGAGGGGCAAACAGACTTAAACAGAGGCAAACAGACTTAAACAGAGGCAAACAGACTTAAACAGAGGCAAACAGACTTAAACAGAGACAAACAGAGGCAAACAGAGGCAAACAGAGGCAAACATAAGCAAACAGGGTTAAACAGAGGCAAACAGAGGCAAACAGAGGCAAACAGTGTTAAACAGAGGCAAACAGAGGCAAACAGACCTTAAACAGAGGCACAACAGACTTAAACAGAGGCATAAAGAGTGAAACAGAGGCAAAAAGAGTGAAACAGAGGCAAACAGAATTAAACATAGGCAAACAGACTGAAACAGGGGCAAACAGACTGAAACAGAGGCAAACAGACGGAAACAGAGGCAAACAAGACTTAAACAGAGGCAAACAGACTTAAACAGAGACAAACAGTGGCAAAAAGAGTGAAACAGAGGCAAGCAGAGTGAAACAGAGGAAAACAGAGTGCAACAGAGGCAAACAGAGTGAAACAGAGGCAAACAGACTTAAACAGAGGCAAACAGACGTAAACACAGGCACACACACTTACACAGAGGCAAACAGACTTAAACAGACTTAAACAGAGGCAAACAGAGGCAAACAGAGGCAAACAGAGGCAAACAGAGGCAAACAAATGCAACAGAGGCAAAAATTGGCAGACAGAGGGAAACAGAGGCAAACAGAGGCAAACAGACTTAAACAGAGTTAAACAGAGTTAAACAGAGTTAAACAGAGGCAACAGATTGAAACAGAGTGAAACAGAGGCAAATAGAGTGAAACAGAGGCTTACAGATTTAAGCAGAGGCCAACAGACTTAAACAGAAGCAAACAGTGTGAAACAGTGGCAAGAAGACTTAACAGAGGCAACAGACTTAAAAAGAGGCAAACAGAGTGAAACAGAGGTAAACAGAGTTAGACAGATGCAAACAGAGTGAAACAGAAGCAAAAGAGTGAAACAGAGGCAAACGGAGTGAAACCGAGGCAAACAGAGTGAAACAGAGGCAAACAGAGTCAAACAGAGGCAAACAGAGTGAAACAGAGGCAAACAGTGTGAAACAGAGGCAAACAGAGTGAAACAGAGGCAAACAGTTTGAAAAACAGAGGCAAACAGAGAGAAACAGAGGCAAACAGAGTGAAACAGAGGCAAACAGAGTAAAACAGAGGCAAACAGAGTGAAACAGAGACAAACCAGAATGAAACAGAGGGAAACAGACTTAAACAGAGGCAAACAGACGTAAGCAGAGGCAAACAGAGTGAAACAGAGGCAAACATACTTAAACAGAGGCAAACAGACTTAAACAGAGGCAAGGAGACTCAAACATAGGGAAACAGAGGCAAACAGAGGCAAACAGAGTGAAACAGAGGCAGACAGACTTAAACAGAGGGAAACCGACTGAAACAGAGGCAAACAGAGGCAAAAGAGCTGAAACCAGAGGCATAAAGAGTGAAACATAGGCAAACAGAGTGAAACAGAGGCAAACAGACTTAACAGGGGCAAACAGGAGTGAAACAGAGGCAAACAGACTTAAACAGAGGCAAACAGACTTAAACAGAGGCAAACAGAGGCAAACAGCGTGAAAAAGAGGCAAACAGACTTAACAGAGAGGCCAAACAGACTGAAACAGAGGCAAACAGACTGAAACAGAGATAAACAGAGGCAAAAAGAGCGAAACAGAGGCAAACAGAGCGAAACAGAGGTAAACTGAGTGAAACAGAGGCAAACAGAGTGAAACAGAGACAAACAGAGTGAAACAGAGGCAAACAGAGTGAAACAGATCCAAACAGAGTGAAACAGAGGCAAACAGAGTGAAACAGAGGCAAACAGAGTGAAACAGAGGCAAACAGAGTGAAACAGAGGCAAACAGACTTAAACAGAGGCAAACAGACTTAAACAGAGGCAAACAGACTTAAACAGACTTAAACAGAGGCACACAGAGGCAAACAGAGGCAAACAGAGGCAAACAGAAGCAAACAGGGTTCAACAGAGGCAAACAGAATGAAACAGAGGTAAACAGACTTAAACAGAGGCAAACAGACTTAAACAGAGGCAGACAGACTTAAAAAGAGGCAAACAGAGGCAAACAGAGTGAGACAAAGGTAAACAGAGTGAAACCGAGGCAAACAGTGCGAATGAGAGCCAAACAGAGTGAAACAGAGGCAAACAGAGTGAAACAGAGGCAAACAGACTTAAAGAGGGGCAAACAGAGTGAAACAGAGGCAAACAGACTTAAACAGAGGCAAACAGACTTAAACAGAGGCAAACAGACTTAAACAGAGGGAAACAGACTGTAACAGAGGCAAACAGACTGAAACAGAGGGAAACAGACTGAAACAGAGGCAAACAGACTGAAACAGACGCATACAGACTTAAACAGAGGCAAACAGACTTAAACAGAGGCAAACAGGGGCAAAAAGAGTGGAACAGAGGCAAACAGAGTGAAACAGAGGCAAACAGAGTGAAACAGAGGCAAACAGACTTAAACAGGGGCAAACAGAGTGAAACAGGGGCAAACAGATTTAAACAGAGGCAAACAGACCTGAACAGAGGCAAACAGACTTAAACAGAGGCAAACAGACTTAAACGGAGGCAAACAGACTTAAACAGAGGCAAACAGACTTAAACAGAGGAAAACAGAGGCAAACAGAGGCAAACAGGATTAAACAGAGGCAAACAGATTGACACAGAGGCAAACAGAGTGAAACAGTGGCAAAAAGACTTAAACAGAGGCAAACAGACTTAAACAGAGGCAAACAGAGTGAAACAGAGGCAAACAGAGTGAAACAGAGCCAAAGAGAGTGAAACGGAGGCCAACAGAGTGAAACGGAGGCAAACAGAGTGAAACAGAGGCAAACAGACTTAAACAGAGGCAAACAGACTTAAACAGATTGAAACAGAGTGGAACAGAGGCAAACAGAGTGAAACAGAGGTAAACAAAGTGAAACGGAGGCAAACAGACTTAAACGGAGGCAAACAGACTCAAACAGAAGCGGACAGACCTAAACAGAGACAAGCAGAGTCAAAAAGAACGAAACAGAGGCAAACAGAGTGAAAGAGAGGCAAACAGAGTGAAACAGAGTCAAACAGACCTACACAGAGGCAAACAGACATAAACAGAGGCAAACAGACTTAAACAGAGGCAAACAGAGGCAAACAGACTTAAACAGAGGCAAACAGATTGAAACAGAGGCAAACGGAGTGAAACAGAGGCAAACGGATTGAAACAGAAACAAACAGAGTGAAACAGAGGCAGACAGAAGCAAACAGAGGCAAACAGAGGCAAACAGAGTGAAACAGAGGCAAACAGAGAGAAACAGAGGCAAACAGAGAGAAACAGAGGCAAACAGAGTGAAACAGAGGCAAACAGAGAGAACCAGAGGCAAACAGAGTGAAACAGAGGCAAACAGACTGAAACAGAGGCAAACAGAGTGAAGCGGAGGCAAACAGACTTAAACAGAGGCAAACAGACTTAAACAGAGGCAATCAGTCTTAAACAAAGGCAAACATACTTAAACAGAGGCAAACAGACTTAAACAGAGGCAAACAGACTTAAACAGAGCTAAACAGACTTAAACAGAAGCAAACAGACTTAAACAGAGGCAAACAGAGGCAAACAGAGTGAAACAGAGTGAAACAGAGGCAAGCAGACTTAAACAGAGGCAAACAGACTGAAACAGAGGCAAACAGACTTAAACAGAGACAAACAGAGGCAAAAAGAGCCAAACATAGGCAGCAGAGTGAAACAGAGGCAAACAGAGTGAAACAGAGGCACACAGAGTGAAACAGAGCCAAACAGAGTGAAACAGAGGCAAACAGAGTGAAACAGAGGCAAACAGACTTAAAGAGGGGCAAACAGACTTAAACAGAGGCAAACAGACTTCAACAGAGGCAAACAGACTTAAACAGAGGCAAACAGACTTAAACAGAGACAAACAGAGGCAAACAGAGGCAAACAGAGGCAAACAAAGCAAACAGGGTTAAACAGAGGCAAACAGAGGGAAAAAGAAGCAAACAGGGTTAAACAGAGGCAAACAGAGGCAAACAGAGTGAAACAGAGGCAAACAGACTTAAACAGAGGCAAACAGACTTAAAAAGAGGCAAACAGACTTAAACAGAGGCAAACAGACTTAAACAGAGGCAAACAGACTTAAACAGACTTAAACAGAGGCAAACAGAGGCAAACAGAGGCAAACAGAAGCAAACAGAAGCAAACAGGGTTCAACAGAGGCAAACAGAGTGAAACAGAGGCAAACAGACTTAAACAGAGGCAAACAGACTTAAACAGAGGCAAACAGGCTTAAACAGAGGCAAACAGAGTGAAACAAAGGCAAACAGACTTAAACAGAGGCAAACAGACTGAAACAGAGGCAAGCAGACTTACACAGAGGCAAACAGACTTACACAGAGGCAAACAGACTTAAAAAGAGGCAAACAGAGGCAAACAGAGTGAAACAGAGGCAAACAGAGTGAAACAGAGGCAAACAGACTTAAACAGATGTAAACAGAGTGTAACAGAGGCATAAAGAGTGAATCAGAGGCCAAAAGAGTGAAACAGAGGCAAACAGAATGAAACAGAGGCAAACAGACTGAAACAGAGGCAAACAGACTGAAACAGAGGCAAACAGACTGAAACAGAGGCATACAGACTTAAACAGAGGCAAACAGACTTAAACAGAGGCAAACAGAGGCAAAAAGAGTGAAACAGAGGCAAACAGACTTAAACAGAGGCAAACAGACTGAAACAGAGGCAAACAGACTTAAACAGGGGCAAACAGAGTGAAACCGAGGCAAACAGACTTAAACAGAGGCAAACAGACTTAAACAGAGGCAAACAGAGGCCAACAGAATAAAACAGAGGCAAACAGACTCAAAAAGAGGCAAACAGAGGCAAACAGATTGAAACAGAGGCAAACAGAGGCAAACAGACTTAAACAGAGGCAAACAGACTTAAACAGAGTGAAACAGAGTGAAACAGAGGCAAACAGAGTGAAACAGAGGCAAACAAAGTGAAACAGAGGCAAACAGACTTAAACGGAGGCAAACAGAGTGAAACAGAGGCACACAGAGTGAAACAGAGCAAAACAGAGTGAAACAGAGGCAAACAGAGTGAAACAGAGGCAAACAGAATGAAACAGAGGCAAACAGACTTAAACAGAGGCAAACAGACTTAAACAGAGGCAAACAGACTTAAACAGAGGCAAACAGACTTAAACAGATACAAACAGAGGCAAACAGAGGCAAACAGAGGCAAAAAGAAGCAAACAGGGTTAAACAGAGGCAAACAGAGGGAAACAGAAGCAAACAGGGTTAAACAGAGGCAAACAGAGGCAAACAGACTTAAACAGAGTTAAACAGAGTTAAACAGAGGCATAAAGAGTGAAACAGAGGCAAAAAGAGTGAAACAGAGGCAAACAGAATTAAACATAGGCAAACAGACTGAAACAGGGGCAAACAGACTGAAACAGAGGCAAACAGACGGAAACAGAGGCAAAGAGACTTAAACAGAGGCAAACAGACTTAAACAGAGACAAACAGTGGCAAAAAGAGTGAAACAGAGGCAAGCAGAGTGAAAAAGAGGAAAACAGAGTGCAACAGAGGCAAACAGAGTGAAACAGAGGCAAACAGAGTGAAACAGAGGCAAACAGACTTAAACAGAGGCAAACAGACTTAAACAGAGGCAAACAGACTTAAACAGACTTAAACAGAGGCACACAGAGGCAAACAGAGGCAAACAGAGGCAAACAGAAGCAAACAGGGTTCAACAGAGGCAAACAGAATGAAACAGAGGTAAACAGACTTAAACAGAGGCAAACAGACTTAAACAGAGGCAGACAGACTTAAAAAGAGGCAAACAGAGGCAAACAGAGTGAGACAAAGGTAAACAGAGTGAAACCGAGGCAAACAGTGTGAATGAGAGCCAAACAGAGTGAAACAGAGGCAAACAGAGTGAAACAGAGGCAAACAGACTTAAAGAGGGGCAAACAGAGTGAAACAGAGGCAAACAGACTTAAACAGAGGCAAACAGACTTAAACAGAGGCAAACAGACTTAAACAGAGGGAAACAGACTGTAACAGAGGCAAACAGACTGAAACAGAGGGAAACAGACTGAAACAGAGGTAAACAGACTGAAACAGACGCATACAGACTTAAACAGAGGCAAACAGACTTAAACAGAGGCAAACAGGGGCAAAAAGAGTGGAACAGAGGCAAACAGAGTGAAACAGAGGCAAACAGAGTGAAACAGAGGCAAACAGACTTAAACAGGGGCAAACAGAGTGAAACAGGGGCAAACAGATTTAAACAGAGGCAAACAGACCCTGAACAGAGGCAAACAGACTTAAACAGAGGCAAACAGACTTAAACGGAGGCAAACAGACTTAAACAGAGGCAAACAGACTTAAACAGAGGAAAACAGAGGCAAACAGAGGCAAACAGAGGCAAACAGGATTAAACAGAGGCAAACAGATTGACACAGAGGCAAACAGAGTGAAACAGTGGCAAAAAGACTTAAAACAGAGGCAAACAGACTTAAACAGAGGCAAACAGAGTGAAACAGAGGCAAACAGAGTGAAACAGAGCCAAAGAGAGTGAAACGGAGGCCAACAGAGTGAAACGGAGGCAAACAGAGTGAAACAGAGGCAAACAGACTTAAACAGAGGCAAACAGACTTAAACAGATTGAAACAGAGTGGAACAGAGGCAAACAGAGTGAAACAGAGGTAAACAAAGTGAAACGGAGGCAAACAGACTTAAACGGAGGCAAACAGACTCAAACAGAAGCAGACAGACCTAAACAGAGACAAGCAGAGTCAAAAAGAACGAAACAGAGGCAAACAGAGTGAAAGAGAGGCAAACAGAGTGAAACAGAGTCAAACAGACCTACACAGAGGCAAACAGACATAAACAGAGGCAAACAGACTTAAACAGAGGCAAACAGAGGCAAACAGACTTAAACAGAGGCAAACAGATTGAAACAGAGGCAAACGGAGTGAAACAGAGGCAAACGGATTGAAACAGAAACAAACAGAGTGAAACAGAGGCAGACAGAAGCAAACAGAGGCAAACAGAGGCAAACAGAGTGAAACAGAGGCAAACAGAGAGAAACAGAGGCAAACAGAGAGAAACAGAGGCAAACAGAGTGAAACAGAGGCAAACAGAGAGAACCAGAGGCAAACAGAGTGAAACAGAGGCAAACAGACTGAAACAGAGGCAAACAGAGTGAAGCAGAGGCAAACAGACTTAAACAGAGGCAAACAGACTTAAACAGAGGCAATCAGTCTTAAACAAAGGCAAACATACTTAAACAGAGGCAAACAGACTTAAACAGAGGCAAACAGACTTAAACAGAGCTAAACAGACTTAAACAGAAGCAAACAGACTTAAACAGAGGCAAACAGAGGCAAACAGAGTGAAACAGAGTGAAACAGAGGCAAGCAGACTTAAACAGAGGCAAACAGACTGAAACAGAGGCAAACAGACTTAAACAGAGACAAACAGAGGCAAAAAGAGCCAAACATAGGCAGCAGAGTGAAACAGAGGCAAACAGAGTGAAACAGAGGCACACAGAGTGAAACAGAGCCAAACAGAGTGAAACAGAGGCAAACAGAGTGAAACAGAGGCAAACAGACTTAAAGAGGGGCAAACAGACTTAAACAGAGGCAAACAGACTTCAACAGAGGCAAACAGACTTAAACAGAGGCAAACAGACTTAAACAGAGACAAACAGAGGGCAAACAGAGGCAAACAGAGGCAAACAAAGCAAACAGGGTTAAACAGAGGCAAACAGAGGGAAAAAGAAGCAAACAGGGTTAAACAGAGGCAAACAGAGGCAAACAGAGTGAAACAGAGGCAAACAGACTTAAACAGAGGCAAACAGACTTAAAAAGAGGCAAACAGACTTAAACAGAGGCAAACAGACTTAAACAGAGGCAAACAGACTTAAACAGACTTAAACAGAGGCAAACAGAGGCAAACAGAAGCAAACAGAAGCAAACAGGGTTCAACAGAGGCAAACAGAGTGAAACAGAGGCAAACAGACTTAAACAGAGGCAAACAGACTTAAACAGAGGCAAACAGGCTTAAACAGAGGCAAACAGAGTGAAACAAAGGCAAACAGACTTAAACAGAGGCAAACAGACTGAAACAGAGGCAAGCAGACTTACACAGAGGCAAACAGACTTAAACAGAGGCAAACAGACTTAAAAAGAGGCAAACAGAGGCAAACAGAGGCAAACAGAGTGAAACAGAGGCAAACAGAGTGAAACAGAGGCAAACAGACTTAAACAGATGTAAACAGAGTGTAACAGAGGCATAAAGAGTGAATCAGAGGCCAAAAGAGTGAAACAGAGGCAAACAGATGAAACAGAGGCAAACAGACTGAAACAGAGGCAAACAGACTGAAACAGAGGCAAACAGACTGAAACAGAGGCATACAGACTTAAACAGAGGCAAACAGACTTAAACAGAGGCAAACAGAGGCAAAAAGAGTGAAACAGAGGCAAACAGACTTAAACAGAGGCAAACAGACTGAAACAGAGGCAAACAGACTTAAACAGGGGCAAACAGAGTGAAACCGAGGCAAACAGACTTAAACAGAGGCAAACAGACTTAAACAGAGGCAAACAGAGGCCAACAGAATAAAACAGAGGCAAACAGACTCAAAAAGAGGCAAACAGAGGCAAACAGATTGAAACAGAGGCAAACAGAGGCAAACAGACTTAAACAGAGGCAAACAGACTTAAACAGAGTGAAACAGAGTGAAACAGAGGCAAACAGAGTGAAACAGAGGCAAACAAAGTGAAACAGAGGCAAACAGACTTAAACGGAGGCAAACAGAGTGAAACAGAGGCACACAGAGTGAAACAGAGCAAAACAGAGTGAAACAGAGGCAAACAGAGTGAAACAGAGGCAAACAGAATGAAACAGAGGCAAACAGACTTAAACAGAGGCAAACAGACTTAAACAGAGGCAAACAGACTTAAACAGAGGCAAACAGACTTAAACAGATACAAACAGAGGCAAACAGAGGCAAACAGAGGCAAACAGAAGCAAACAGGGTTAAACAGAGGCAAACAGAGGGAAACAGAAGCAAACAGGGTTAAACAGAGGCAAACAGAGGCAAACAGACTTAAACAGAGTTAAACAGAGTTAAACAGAGGCATAAAGAGTGAAACAGAGGCAAAAAGAGTGAAACAGAGGCAAACAGAATTAAACATAGGCAAACAGACTGAAACAGGGGCAAACAGACTGAAACAGAGGCAAACAGACGGAAACAGAGGCAAAGAGACTTAAACAGAGGCAAACAGACTTAAACAGAGACAAACAGTGGCAAAAAGAGTGAAACAGAGGCAAGCAGAGTGAAAAAGAGGAAAACAGAGTGCAACAGAGGCAAACAGAGTGAAACAGAGGCAAACAGACTTAAACAGAGGCAAACAGACGTAAACACAGGCAAACACACTTAAACAGAGGCAAACAGACTTAAACAGACTTAAACAGAGGCAAACAGAGGCAAACAGAGGCAAACAGACGCAAACAGAGGCAAACAGAGGCAAACAAATGCAAACAGAGGCAAACAGAGGCAAACAGAGGCAACCAGAGGCAAACAGAGGCAAACAGAGGCAACCAGGATTAAACAGAGGCAAACAGAGTGAAACAGAAGCAAGCAGACTGACACAGAGGCAAAACAGATTAAACAGAGGCAAACAGACTTAAACAGAGGCAAACAGAGTGAAACAGAGGCAAACGGAGTGAAACAGAGGCAAACAGAGTGAAACAGAGGCAAACAGACTTAAACAGAGGCAAACAGACTTAAACAGAGGCAAACAGACTTAAACAGAGGCAAACAGAGGCAAACAGAGGCAAAAATTGGCTGACAGAGGGAAACAGAGGCAAACAGAGGCAAACAGACTTAAACAGAGTTAAACAGAGTTAAACAGAGGCAAACAGAGTGAAACAGAGTGAAACAGAGGCAAACAGAGTGAAACAGAGGCTTACAGATTTAAGCAGAGGCCAACAGACTTAAACTGAAGCAAACAGTGTGAAACAGTGGCAAGAAGAATTAAACAGAGGCAAGCAGAGTGAAACAGAGGCAAACAGAGTGAAACAGAGGCAAACAGACTTAAACAGAGGCAAACAGGCTTAAACAGAGGCAAACAGAGTGAAACAAAGGCAAACAGACTTAAACAGAGGCAAACAGACTGAAACAGAACAAGCAGACTTACACAGAGGCAAACAGACTTAAACAGAGGCAAACAGACTTAAACAGAGGCAAACAGACTTAAAAAGAGGCAAACAGAGGCAAACAGAGGCAAACAGAGTGAAACAGAGGCAAACAGAGTGAAACAGAGGCAAACAGACTTAAACAGATGTAAAACAGAGTGTAACAGAGGCATAAAGAGTGAATCAGAGGCCAAAAGAGTGAAACAGAGGCAAACAGAATGAAACAGAGGCAAACAGACTGAAACAGAGGCAAACAGACTGAAACAGAGGCAAACAGACTGAAACAGAGGCATACAGACTTAAACAGAGGCAAACAGACTTAAACAGAGGCAAACAGAGGCAAAAAGAGTGAAACAGAGGCAAACAGACTTAAACAGAGGCAAACAGACTGAAACAGAGGCAAACAGACTTAAACAGGGGCAAACAGAGTGAAACCGAGGCAAACAGACTTAAACAGAGGCAAACAGACTTAAACAGAGGCAAACAGAGGCCAACAGACTTAAACAGAGGCAAACAGACTCAAAAAGAGGCAAACAGAGGCAAACAGATTGAAACAGAGGCAAACAGAGGCAAACAGACTTAAACAGAGGCAAACAGACTTAAACAGAGTGAAACAGTGTGAAACAGAGGCAAACAGAGTGAAACAGAGGCAAACAAAGTGAAGCAGAGGCAAACAGACTTAAACGGAGGCAAACAGAGTGAAACAGAGGCACAAAGAGTGAAACAGAGCAAAACAGAGTGAAACAGAGGCAAACAGAGTGAAACAGAGGCAAACAGAGTGAAACAGAGGCAAACAGACTTAAACAGAGGCAAACAGACTTAAACAGAGGCAAACAGACTTAAACAGATGCAAACAGACTTAAACAGATACAAACAGAGGCAAACAGAGGCAAGGAGAGGCAAACAGAAGCAAACAGGGTTAAACAGAGGCAAACAGAGGGAAACAGAAGCAAACAGGGTTAAACAGAGGCAAACAGAGGCAAACAGACTTAAACAGAGTTAAACAGAGTTAAACAGAGGCATAAAGAGTGAAACAGAGACAAAAAGAGTGAAACAGAGGCAAACAGAATTAAACATAGGCAAACAGACTGAAACAGGGGCAAACAGACTGAAACAGAGGCAAACAGACGGAAACAGAGGCAAAGAGACTTAAACAGAGGCAAACAGACATAAACAGAGACAAACAGTGGCAAAAAGAGTGAAACAGAGGCAAGCAGAGTGAAACAGAGGAAAACAGAGTGCAACAGAGGCAAACAGAGTGAAACAGAGGCAAACAGACTTAAACAGAGGCAAACAGACGTAAACACAGGCAAACACACTTAAACAGAGGCAAGCAGACCTTAAACAGACTTAAACAGAGGCAAACAGAGGCAAACAGAGGCAAACAGACGCAAACAGAGGCAAACAGAGGCAAACAAATGCAAACAGAGGCAAACAGAGGCAAACAGAGGCAACCAGAGGCAAACAGAGGCAAACAGAGGCAACCAGGATTAAACAGAGGCAAACAGAGTGAAACAGAAGCAAGCAGACTGACACAGAGGCAAACAGATTAAACAGAGGCAAACAGACTTAAACAGAGGCAAACAGAGTGAAACAGAGGCAAACGGAGTGAAACAGAGGCAAACAGAGTGAAACAGAGGCAAACAGACTTAAACAGAGGCAAACAGACTTAAACAGAGGCAAACAGACTTAAACAGAGGCAAACAGAGGCAAACAGAGGCAAACAGAGGCAAACAGAGGCAAAAATTGGCTGACAGAGGGAAACAGAGGCAAACAGAGGCAAACAGAGGCAAATTTGGTTAAACAGAGGCAAACAGAGGCAAACAGACTTAAACAGAGTTAAACAGAGTTAAACAGAGGCAAACAGAGGCTTACAGATTTAAGCAGAGGCCAACAGACTTAAACTGAAGCAAACAGTGTGAAACAGTGGCAAGAAGACTTAAACAGAGGCAAACAGAGTGAAACAGAGGCAAACAGAGTGAAACAGAGGCAAACAGAGTTAGACAGATGCAAACAGAGTGAAACAGAAGCAAAAGAGTGAAACAGAGGCAAACGGAGTGAAACAGAGGCAAACAGAGTGAAACAGAGGCAAACAGAGGCAAACAGTGGCAAACAGAGTGAAACAGAGGCAAACAGTGTGAAACAGAGGCAAACAGAGAGAAACAGAGGCAAACAGTTTGAAACAGAGGCAAACAGAGAGAACAGAGGCAAACAGAGTGAAACAGAGGCAAACAGAGTGAAACAGAGGCAAACAGAGTGAAACAGAGACAAACAGAATGAAACAGAGGGAAACAGACTTAAACAGAGGCAAACAGACGTAAACAGAGGCAAACAGACTGAAACAGAGGCAAACATATTAAAACAGAGGCAAACAGACTTAAACAGAGGCAAAGAGACTTAAACATAGGCAAACAGAGGCAAACAGAGGCAAACAGAGTGAAACAGAGGCAAACAGACTGAAACAGAGACAAACAGAGGCAAAAAGAGCGAAACAGAGGCAAACAGAGTGAAACAAAGGTAAACAGAGTGAAACCGAGGCAAACAGAGTGAATCAGAGCCAAACAGAGTGAAACAGAGGCAAACAGAGTGAAACAGAGGCAAACAGACTTAAAAAGGGCAAACAGGGTGAAACAGAGGCAAACAGTCTTAAACAGAGGCAACAGACTTAAACAGAGGCAAACAGACTTAAACAGAGGCAAACAGACTTAAACAGAGGCAAACAGAGGCAAACAGAAGCAAACAGGTTTAAACAGAGGCAAACAGATTGAAACAGAGGCAAACAGACTTAAACAGAGGCAAACAGACTTAAACAGAGGCAAGCAGACTTAAAACAGAGGCAAACAGAGGCAAACAGAGTGAAACAAAGGCAAAACAGACTTAAACAGAGGCAAACAGACTGAAACAGAGGCAAACAGACTTACACAGAGGCAAACAGACATAAACAGAGGCAAACAGACTTAAACAGAGGCAAACAGACTTAAAAAGAGGCAAACAGAGGCAAACAGAGGCAAACAGAGTGAAACAGAGCCAAACAGAGTGAAACAGAGGCAAACAGACTTAAACAGAGTTAAACAGACTGTAACAGAGGCATAAAGAGTGAATCAGAGGCAAAAAGAGTGAAACAGAGGCAAAGAGAATGAAACAGAGGCAAACAGACTGAAATAGAGGGAAACAGACTGAAACAGAGGCAAACAGACTGAAACAGAGGCATACAGACTTAAACAGAGGCAAACAGACTTAAACAGAGTGAAACAGAGGCAACAAGAGTGAAACAGAGGCATAAAGAGTGAAACAGAGGCAAACAGAGTGAAACAGAGGCAAACACGACTTAAACAGGGGCAAACAGAGTGAAACAGAGGCAAACAGACTTAAACAGAGGCAAACAGACTGAAACAGAGGCAAACAGAGGCAAACAGCGTGAAACAGAGGCAAACAGACTTAAACAGAGGCAAACAGACTGAATCAGAGGCAAACAGACTGATACAGAGACAAACAGAGGCAAAAAGAGCGAAATAGAGGCAAACAGAGTGAAACAGAGGCAAACGGAGTGAAACAGAGGCAAACAGAGTGAAAACAGAGGCAAACAGAAGCAAACAGAGGCAAACAGAGTGAAACAGTGGCAAACAAAGTGAAACAGAGGCAAACAGAGTGAAACAGGGGCAAAACAGACTTAAACAGAGGCAAACAGAGGCAAACAGAGTGAAAACAAAGGCAAACAGACTTAAACAGAGGCAAACAGACTGAAACAGAGGCAAACAGACTTACACAGAGGCAAACATACTGAAACAGAGGCAAACACACTTAAACAGAGGCAAACAGACTTAAACAGAGGCAAACAGACTTAAGCAGAGGCAAACAGACTTAAACAGAGGCAAACAGACTTAAACAGAGGCAAACAGAGGCAAACAGAGTGAAACAGATTGGAACAGAGGCAAACAGAGTGAAACAGAAGCAAACGGAGTGAAACAGAGGCAAACAGAGTGAAACAGAGGCAAACAGAGTGAAACAGAGGCAAACAGAGTGAAACAGAGTGAAACAGATTGGAACAGAGGCAAACAGAGTGAAACAGAGGCAAACAGAGTGAAACAGAGGCAAACAGAGTGAAACAGAGGCAAACAGAGTGAAACAGAGGCAAACAGAATGAAACAGAGGGAAACAGACTTAAACAGAGGGCAAACAGACGTAAACAGTGGCAAACAGAGTGAAACAGAGGCAAACATACTTAAACAGAGGCAAACATACTTAAACAGAGGCAAACACACTTAAACAGAGGCAAACAGACTTAAACAGAGGCAAACAGAATTAAACAGAGGCAAACAGAGGCAAACAGAGTGAAACAGATTGGAACAGAGGCAAACAGAGTGAAACAGGGGCAAACAGAGTGAAACAGAGGCAAACAGAGTGAAACAGAGGCAAAACAGAGTGAAACAGAGGCAAACAGAATGAAACAGAGGGAAACAGACTTAAACAGAGGCAAACAGACGTAAACAGTGGCGAACAGAGTGAAACAGAGGCAAACATACTTAAACAGAGGCAAACAGACTTAAACAGAGGCAAAGAGACTTAAACAGAGGCAAACAGAGGCAAACAGAGGCAAACAGAGTGAAACAGAGGCAAACAGACTTAAACAGAGGCAAACAGACTGAAACAGAGGCAAACAGACTGAAACAGAGACAAACAGAGGCAAAAAGAGCGAAACAGAGGCAAACAGAGTGAAACAGAGGCAAACAGACTTAAACAGATTTAAACAGAGTGTAACAGAGGCATAAAGAGTGAATCAGAGGCAAAAAGAGTGAAACAGAGGCAAAGAGAATGAAACAGAGGCAAACAGACTGAAACAGAGGGAAACAGACTGAAACAGAGGCAAACAGACTGAAACAGAGGCATACAGACTTAAAACAGAGGCAAACAGACTTAAACAGAGGCAAACAGAGGCAAAAAGAGTGAAACAGAGGCAAATAGAGAGAAACAGAGGCAAACACAGTGAAACAGAGGCAAACAGAGTGAAACAGAGGCAAACAGACTTAAACAGAGTTAAACAGAGTGTAACAGAGGCATAAAGAGTGAATCAGAGGCAAAAAGAGTGAAACAGAGGCAAAGAGAATGAAACAGAGGCAAACAGACTGAAACAGAGGGAAACAGGACTGAAACAGAGGCAAACAGACCTGAAACAGAGGCATACAGACTTAAACAGAGGCAAACAGACTTAAACAGAGGCAAACAGAGGAAAACAGACTTAAACAGAGGCAAACAGACTTAAAAAGAGGCAAACAGAGGCAAACAGAGGCAAGCAGAGCGAAACAGAGGCAAACAGATTGAAACAGAGGCAAACAGACTTAAAAAGAATTAAACAGAGTGTAACAGAGGCATAAAGAGTGAATCAGAGGCAAAACGAGTGAAACAGAGGCAAAGAGAATGAAACAGAGGCAAACAGACTGAAACAGAGGGAAACAGACTTAAACAGAGTGAAACAGAGGCAACAAGAGTGACACAGAGGCATAAAGAGTGAAACAGAGGCAAACAGAGTGAAACAGAGGCAAACAGAATTAAACAGGGGCAAACAGAGTGAAACAGAGGCAACAGACTTAAACAGAGGCAAACAGACTGAAACAGAGGCAAACAGACTGAAACAGAGACAAACAGAGGCAAAAAAGAGCCAAACAGAGGGAAACAGATTAAAACAGAGGTAAACAGAGTGAAACAGAGGCAAAAAGAGTGAAACAGAGGCAAACAGAGTGAAACAGAGGCAAACAGAGTGAAACAGAGGCAAACAGAGTGAAACAGAGGCAAACAGACTTAAACAGAGGCAAACAGACTTAAAAAGAGGCAAACAGACTTAAACAGAGGCAAACAGACTTAAACAGAGGCAAACAGACTTAAACAGAATTAAACAGAGGCAAAAAGAGGCAAACAGAAGCAAACAGAAGCAAACAGGGTTCAACAGAGGCAAACAGAGTGAAACAGAGGTAAACAGACTTAAACAGAGGCAAACAGACTTAAACAGAGGCAAACAGACTTAAACAGAGGCAAACAGAGGCAAACAGAGTGAAACAAAGGCAAACAGACTTAAACAGAGGCAAACAGACTGAAACAGAGGCAAGCAGACTTGCACAGAGGCAAACAGAGTTAAACAGAGGCAAACAGACTTAAACAGAGGCAAACAGACTTAAAAAGAGGCAAACAGAGGCAAACAGAGGCAAACAGGCTGAAACAGAGTGAAACAGAGGCAAACAGAGTGAAACAGAGGCAAACAGACTTAAACAGATTTAAACAGAGTGTAACAGAGGCATAAAGAGTGAATCAGAGGCAAAAAGAGTGAAACAGAGGCAAAGAGAGTGAAACAGAGGCAAACAGACTGAAACAGAGGGAAACAGACTGAAACAGAGGCAAACAGACTGAAACAGAGGCATACAGACTTAAACAGAGGCAAACAGACTTAAACAGAGGCAAACAGAGGCAAAAAGAGTGAAACAGAGGCAAACAGAGTGAAACAGAGGCAAACAGAGTGAAACAGAGGCAAACAGAGTGAAACAGAGGCAAACAGACTTAAACAGGGGCAAACAGACTTAAACAGAGGCAAACAGACTTAAACAGAGGCAAACAGACTTAAACAGAGGCAAACAGACTTAAACAGAGGCAAACAGACTTAAAAAGAGGCAAACAGAGGCAAACAGAGGCAAACAGAGTGAAACAGAGGCAAACAGAGTGAAACAGAGGCAATCAGACTTAAACAGAGTTAAACAGAGTGTAACAGAGGCATAAAGAGTGAATCAGAGGCAAAAAGAGTGAAACAGAGGCAAAGAGAATGAAACAGAGGCAAACAGACTGAAACAGAGGGAAACAGACTGAAACAGAGGCAAACAGACTGAAACAGAGGCATACAGACTTAAACAGAGGCAAATAGACTTAAACAGAGGCAAACAGAGGCAAAAAGAGTGAAACAGAGGCATAAAGAGTGAAACAGAGGCAAACAGAGTGAAACAGAGGCAAACAGACTTAAACAGGGGCAAACAGAATGAAACAGAGGCAAACAGACTTAAACAGAGGCAAACAGACTTAAACAGAGGCAAACAGAGGGAAACAGCGTGAAACAGAGGCAAACAGACTTAAACAGAGGCAAACAGACTGAAACAGAGGCAAACAGAGTGAAACAGCGGCAAACAGAGTGAAACAGAGCCAAACAGAGTGAAACAGAACCAAACAGAGTGAAACAGAGGCAAACAGAGTGAAACAGAGGCAAACAGAGTGAAACAGAGGCAAACAGAGTGAAACAGAGGCAAACAGACTTAAGCAGAGGCAAACAGACTTAAACAGAGGCAAACAGACTTAAACAGAGGCAAACAGAGGAAAACAGAGTGAAACAGATTGGAACAGAGGCAAACAGAGTGAAACAGAGGCAAACGGAGTGAAACAGAGGCAAACAGAGTGAAACACAGGCAAACAGAAGCAAACACAGGCAAACAGAGTGAAACAGTGGCAAACAGAGTGAAACAGAGGCAAACAGGAGTGAAACAGGGGCAAACAGACTTAAACAGAGGCAAACAGAATGAAACAGAGGCAAACAGACTTACACAGAGGCACAACATACTTAAACAGAGGCAAACAGATTTAGCAGGGGGCAAACAGACTTAAACAGAGGCAAACAGACTTAAACAGAGGCAAACAGAGGCAAACAGAGTGAAACAGATTGGAACAGAGGCAAACAGAGTGAAACAGAGGCAAACGGAGTGAAACAGAGGCAAACAGACTGAAACACAGGCAAACAGAAGCAAACAGAGGCAAACAGACTGAAACAGAGGCAAACAGAGTGAAACAGAGGCAAACAGAGTGAAACA
>JANJGN010002662.1:0-63209 GCA_026770705.1 Isurus oxyrinchus
CTCCCTCCCTCTCTCTGTCAGCCTCCCTCTCTCTGTCTCCCTCCCTCTCTCTGTCTCCCTCCCTCCTCACTGTCTCCCACCCTTTCTCTGTCCCTCTGTCTCCCTCCCTCTCTCAACCTCTGAACCCCTCCCTCTCTCTGTCTCTTTCTCTCTCTGTCTCCTACCGTCTCTCTGTCTCCTACCGTCTCTCTGTCTCCCACCCTCTCTCTCTGTCTCCTACGTCTCTCTGTCTCCACCCTCTCTCTGTCTCCCACCCTCTCTCTGTCTCCCTCCCTCTCTCTGTCTCCCTCCCTCTCTCTGTCTCCCTCCCTCTGGTCTCCCTCCCTCTCTCTCTGTCCTCCCTCCCTCTCTCTGTCTCCCTCCCTCTCTCTGTCTCCCTCTCTGTCAGCCCTCCCTCTCTCTGTCTCCCACCCTCTCTCTCTGTCTCCCTCCCTCTCTCTGTCTCCCTCCCTCTCTCTGTCTCCCTCCTCTCTCTGTCTCCCTCCCTCTCTGTCTCCCTCCCTCTCTGTCTCCCTCCCTCTTTGTCTCCCTCCCTCTGTCTCTGTATACCTTCCTCTCTCTGTCTCTCTCCCTCTCTCTCTCTTCTGACGCTGTCACCCACCCCCCCTCTCTGTCTCTCCTCTCTGTCTCTGTTTCCTCCCTCTCTCTGTCTCTCTCTGTCCCCCTACCTCTCTCTGCATCTGTCTCCCTCCCTCTCTCTGTCTCCCTCCCTCTCTCTGTCTCCCTCCCCTCTCTCTGTCAAACCCCTCTCTCTGTCAACCCCCTCTCTCTGTCAACCCCCCTCTCTCTGTCTCTCTCTCTCTGTTCTCTGTCACCCCCCCCTCTCTCTGTCTCCATCTCTGTCTCTGTCTCCCTCCCTCTCTCTGCCTCCCTCCCTCTCTCTGTTTCCCTCTCTGTCTCCCTCCCTCTCTCTGTCTCTCTCTCTATCTCCTTCCGTCTCTCTGTCTCCCTCCTCTCTCTGTCTGTCTCTCTCTCTGTCTCTGTCAGCCCCCCCTCTCTCTTGTCTCTCTCTCTGTCTCCCTCCCTTCTCTCTGTCAACCCCCTCTCTCTGTCAACCCCCTCTCTCTGTCTCTGTCACCCCCCCTCTCTCTGTCTCCATCTCCCACCCTCTCTCTGCCTCCCTCCCTCTCTGTTTCCCTCACTGTCTCCCTCCCTCTCTCTGTCTCCTTCCCTCTCTCTGTCTCCCTCCCTCTCTCTGTCTCCCTCCCTCTCTCTGTTTCTCCCTCCCTCTCTACCTCCCTCTCTCTCTTCCTCCCTCTCTCTCTTCCTCCCTCTCTCTCTACCTCCCTCTCTGTCTCTCTCTCCCTCCCTCTCTGTCTCCCTCCCTCTGTCTCCCTCCCTCTCTCTATCTCTCTCCCTCTCTATCTCTATCTCTCTCCTCTGTCTCCCTCCATCACTCTGTCTCCCTCCATCACTCTGTCTCCCTCCCTCTCTCTGTCTCCCTCCCTCTCTCTGTCTCCCTCCCTCCCTCTCTGTCTCCCTCCCTCTCTGTCTCCCTCCCTCTCTGTCTCCCTCCCTCTCTGTCTCCCTCCCTCTCTGTCTCCCTCCCTCTCTGTCTCCCTCCCTCTCTGTCTCTGTCTCCCTCTCTGTCTCCCTCCCTCTCCGTCTCCTCCTCCCTCTCTGTCTCCCTCCCTCTCTCTCTCTCTCTCCTCTGACGCTGTCACCCGCCCCCCCCCTCTCTGTCTCTCTCTCTGTCTCTGTTTCCTCCCCTCTCTCTGTCTCTCTCTGTCCCCCTCCCTCTCTCTGTCTCTCTCTCTCTGTCTGCCTCCCTGTCTCTGTCTCCCTCCCTCTCTCTGTATCCCAACCTCTCTATCTATACCTCCCTCTCTCTGTCTCTCTCTCTGACACTGTCACCCCCCCCTCTCGTCTGTCTCTCTCACTCTCTGTCTCCCTCCCTCTCTCTCTCTCCCTCCCCTCTCTGTCTCCCTCCCTCCTCTCTGTCTCCCTCCCTCTCTGTCTCCTCTCCCTCTCTGTCTCCATCCCTCTCTGTCTCCATCCCTCTCTGTCTCCCTCCCTCTCTGTCTCCCTCCCTCCTCTGTCTCTGTATACCTACCTCTCTCTGTCTCTCCTCCCCTCTCTCTCTCTCTGACGCTGTCACCCCCCCCCCTCTCTCTGGTCTCTCTCTCTGTCTCTGTTTCCTCCTCTCTCCTCTGTCTCTCTCTGTCCCCCTACCTCTCTCTGTCTCTCTCTCTCTGTCTCCCGCCCGCTCTCTGTCTCTCTCTCTCTGTCTCTGTCTCCCTCCCTCTCTCTGTCTCCCTCTCTGTCTCCCGCCCGCTCTCTGTCTCTCTCTCTCTGTCTCTGTCTCCCTCCCTCTCTCTGTCTCCCTCTCTGTCTCCCTCCCCTCTCTCTATCTCTGTCTCCCACCCTCTGTCTCTTTCTCTGGCACCCTCCCCTCTCTCTGTCTATCTCTCTCTCTGTCTCCCACCCTCTCTCTGTCTCTCTCTCTATGTCTCCCTCCCTCTCCCGGTCTCTCTTTTTGTCTCCCTCCCTCCCTCTCTGTCTCCCTCCCTCTCTGTCTCCCTCCCTCTCTGTCTCCCTCCCTCTCTGTCTCCCTCCCTCTCACTGTTTCCCTCACTGTTTTCCCTCCCTCTCTCTGTCTCTCTCTCTGTCTCCTTCCCTCTCTCTGTCTCCCTCCCTCTCTCTGTTTCTCCCTCTCTCTCCCTCCCTCTCTACCTCCCTCTCTCTCTACCTCCCTCTCTGTCTCTCTCCCCTCCCTCTCTGTCCCCCTCCCTCTCTGTCTCGCTCCCTCTGTCTCACTCTCTGTCTCTCTCTACCTCCCTCTCTCTGTCTCTCTCTCTATCTCTCTCCCTCTGTCTCCCTCCCTCTCTCTGTCTCCCTCCCTCTCTCTGTCTCCCTCCCTCTCTCTGTCTCCCTCCCTCTCTCTGCCTCCCACCCTCTCTCTGCCTCCCACCCTCTCTCTGTCTCCCTCCCTCTCTCTGTCTCCCTCCCTCTCTCTGTCTCTCTCTCCCTGTCTCTCTCTCTGACTCCCTCCCTCTCTCTGTCTCTGACTCCCTCCCTCTCTCTGTCTCCCTCCTCTCTCTCTCTCCCTCTCTGTCTCTGTCTCCCTCCCTCTCTCTCTACCTCCCTCTCTCTCTACCTCCCTCTCTCTCTACCTCCCTCTCTCTCTACCTCCCTCTCTCTCTCCCTCCCTCTCTCTCTCCCTCCCTCTCTCTCTCCCTCCCTCTCTGTCTCTCTCCCTCCCTCTCTGTCTCTCCCTCCCTCTCTGTCTCTCTCCCTCCCTCTCTGTCTCCCTCCCTCTGTCTCCCTCCCTCTGTCCTCACTCTCTGTCTCTCTCTACCTCCCTCTCTCTGTCTCTCTCTCTATCTCTCTCCCTCTGTCTCCCACCCTCTCTCTGCCTCCCACCCTCTCTCTGCCTCCCACCCTCTCTCTGCCTCCCACCCTCTCTCTGCCTCCCACCCTCTCTCTGCCTCCCACCCTCTCTCTGCCGCCCACCACCTCTCTCTGCCGCCCACCCTCTCTCTGCCTCCCACCCTCTCTCTGCCTCCCTCCCTCTCTCTGTCTCCCTCCCTCTCTCTGTCTCCCTCCCTCTCTCTGTCTCCCTCCCTCTCTCTGTCTCTCTCTCCCTGTCTCTCTCTCTCTGTCTCCCTCCCTCTCTGTCTCCCTCCCTCTCTGTCTCCCTCCCTCTCTGTCTCCCTCCCTCTCTGTCTCCCTCCCCTCTGTCTCTGTATACCTTCCTCTCTCTGTCTCTCTCCCTCTCTCTCTCTCTCTCTCTGACGCTGTCACCCCCCCTCTCTCTGTCTCTCTCTCTGTCTCTGTTTCCTCCCTCTCTCTGTCTCTCTCTGTCCCCCTACCTCTCTCTGTCTCTCTCTCTCTGTCTCCCTCCCTCTCTGTCTCCCTCCCTCTCTCTCTACCTCCCTCTCTCTCTACCTCCCTCTATCTCTACCTCCCTCTCTGTCTCTCTCCCTCCCTCTCTGTCTCTCTCCCCTCCCTCTCTGTCTCCCTCCCTCTGTCTCCCTCCCTCTGTCTCACTCTCTGTCTCTCTCTACCTCCCTCTCTCTGTCTCTCTCTCTATCTCTCTCCCTCTGTCTCCCTCCCTCTCTCTGTCTCCCTCCCTCTCTCTGCCTCCCTCCCTCTCTCTGTCTCCCTCCCTCTCTCTGTCTCCCTCCCTCTCTCTGTCTCCCTCCCTCTCTCTGTCTCCCTCCCTCTCTCTGTCTCCCTCCCTCTCTCTGTCTCCCCTCCCTCTCTCTGTCTCCCTCCCTCTCTCTGTCTCCTCTCTCTGTCTCCCTCTCTGTCTCCCTCCCTCTCTGTCTCCCTCCCTCTCTGTCTCCCTCCCTCTCTGTCTCCCCTCCCTCTGTCGCTGTATACGTTCCTCTCTCTGTCTCTCTCCCTCTCTCTCTCTCTCTCTCTGACGCTGTCACCCCCCCCCTCTCTCTGTCTCTCTCTCTGTCTCTGTCTCCTCCCTCTCTCTGTCTCTCTCTGTCCCCCTACCTCTCTCTGTCTCCCTCTCTGTCTCCCGCCCTCTCTCTATCTCTTTCTCTCTCTCTCTGTCTCCCACCCTCTCTCTGTCTCTCTCTCTCTGGCACCCTCCCTCTCTCTGTCTATCTCTCTCTCTGTCTCCCACCCTCTCTCTGTCTCTCTCTCTATGTCTCCCTCCCTCTCCCGGTCCTCTCTTTTTGTCTCCCTCCCTCTCTCTGTTTCTCCCTGTATCTCCCTCCCTCTGTCTCCCTTCCTCCCTCTCTGGTCTCCCTCCCTCTCTGTCTCCCTCCCTCTCCGTCTCCCTCCCTCTCTCTGTTTCCTCACTGTTTCCCTCCCCTCTCTCTGTCTCTCTCTCCTGTCTCCTTCCCTCTCTCTGTCTCCCTCCCTCTCCTCTGTTTCTCCCTCCCTCTCTCCCTCCCTCTCTACATCCCTCTCTCTCTACCTCCCTCTCTCTCTACCTCCCTCTCTGTCTCCCTCCCCTCCCTCTCTGTCTCCCTCCCCTCTGTCTCGCTCCCTCTGTCTCACTCTCTGTCTCTCTCTACCACCCTCTCTCTGTCTCTCTCTCTATCTCTCTCCCTCTGTCTCCCTCCCTCTCTCTGTCTCCCACCCTCTCTCTGTCTCCCTCCCCTCTCTCTGTCAACCCCCTCTCTCTGTCAACCCCCTCTCTCTGTCTCTCTCTCTGTCTCTGTCACCCCCCCTCTCCCTGTCCTCCATCTCTGTCTCTGTCTCCCTCCCACTCTCTGCCTCCCTCCCTCTCTCTTTTTCCCGCTCTGTCTCCCTCCCTCTCGCTGTCTCCCTCCCTCTCGCTGTCTCCCTCCCTCTCGCTGTCTCCCTCCCTCTCGCTGTCTCCCTCCCTCTCGCTGTCTCCCTCCCTCTCGCTGTCTCCCTCCCTCTCGCTGTCCTCCCTCCCTCTCGCTTCCTCCCTCTCTCTTCCTCCCTCTCTCTTCCTCCCTCTCTTCCTCCCTCTCTCTGTCTCTCCCTCCGTCTCTCTGTCTCTATCTCTCTCTCTCTGTCTCTATCTCTCTCTCTCTGTCTCTATCTCTCTCTCTGTCTCCCTCTCTCTCGATGTCTCTCTTTGATTGTCTCCCTCCCCTCTCTCTGTTTCTCTCTCTGTCTCCCTTCCTCTCTCTGTCTCTGACACCCTCACTCTCTCTGTCTCTCTCTCTGTCTGCCTCCCTCTCTCTGTCTCCCTCCCTCTCTCTGTCTCCCACCCTCTCTCTGTATCCCACCCTCTCTCTGTATCCCACCCTCTCTCTGTATCCCACCCTCTCTCTGTCTACCTCCCTCTCTCTGTATACCTCCCTCTCTCTGTCTCTCTCTCTGACACTGTCACCCCCCCTCTGTCTGTCTCTCTCTCTGTCTCTGTCTCCCTCCCTCTCTCTGTCTCTCCTCTCTGTCTCTGTCTCCGTCCCTCTCTCTGTCTCCCTCCCTCTCTCTGTCTCCCTCCCTCTCCCTGTCTCTCTCTCTGTCTGCCTCCCTCTCCCTCTGTCTCCCTCCCTGTCTCTCTCTCTGTCTCCCTCCCTCTCTCTGTCTCTGACTCCCTTCCTCTCTCTGTCTCCCTCCCTCTCTCTGTCTGTCTCCCTCCCCTCTCTCTGTCTGTCTCCCTCCCTCTCTCTGTCTGTCTCCCTCCCTCTCCGTCTCCCCTCCCTCTCCGTCTCCCTCCCTCTCCGTCTCCCTCCCTCTCCGTCTCCCCTCCCTCTCCTTCTCCCTCCCTCTCCTTCTCCCTCCCTCTCCTTCTCCCTCCCTCTCCTTCTCCCTCCCTCTCCTTCTCCCTCCCTCTCCTTCTCCCTCCCTCTCCCTTCTCCCTCCCTCTCCTTCTCCCTCCCTCTCCTTCTCCCTCCCTCTCCTTCTCCCTCCCTCTGTCTCTGTATACCTTCCTCTCTCTGTCTCTCACCCTCTCTCTCTCTCCCTCTGACGCTGTGACCCCCCCTCTCTCTGTCTCTCTCTCTGTCTGCCTCCCTCTCTCTGTCTCCCTCCCTCTCTCTGTCTCCCTCCCTCTCTCTGTATCCCACCCTCTCTCTGTATCCCACCCTCTCTCTGTATCCCTCCCTCTCTCTGTATACCTCCCTCTCTCTGTCTCTCTCTCTAACACTGTCACCCCCCCCTCTCTCTGTCTCTCTCTCTGTCTCTGTCTCCCTCCCTCTCTCTGTCTCTCTCTCTGTCTCCCTCCCTCTCTCTGTCACCCACCCTCTCTCTGTCTCCCTCCCTCTCTCTGTCTCCCTCCCTCACTCTGTCTCCCTCCCCTCACTCTGTCTCTGTATACCTTCCTCTCTCTGTCTCTCTCCCTCTCTCTCTCTCTCTCTCTGACGCTGTCACCCCCCCTCTCTCTGTCTCTCTCTGTCTCTCTCCCTCTCTCTCTCTCTGACGCTGTCACCCACCCCCCCCCTCTCTGTCTCTCTCTCTGTCTCTGTTTCCTCCCTCTCTCTGTCTCTCTCTCTCTGTCTCCCGCCCGCTCTCTGTCTCTCTCTGTCTCTGTCTCCCTCCCTCTCTCTGTCTCCCTCTCTGCTCCTCCCGCCCGCTCTCTGTCTCTCTCTCTGTCTCCCGCCCTCTCTCTATCTCTTTCTCTCTCTCTCTGTCTCCCACCCTCTCTCTGTCTCTCTCTCTCTGGCACCCTCCCTCTCTCTGTCTATCTCTCTCTCTGTCTCCCACCCTCTCTCTGTCTCTCTCTCTATGTCTCCGTCCCTCTCCCGGTCTCTCTTTTTGTCCTCCCACCCTCTCTCTGTTTCTCCCCTGTATCTCCCTCCCTCTGTCCTCCTCCCTCCCTCTCCGTCTCCCTCCCTCTCCGTCTCCCTCCCTCTCCGTCTCCCTCCCTCTCCGTCTCCCTCCCTCTCTCTGTCTACCTCCCTCTCTCTGTTTCTCTCTCTCTCTATCTCACTCCCTCTCTCTCTCTCCCCTGTCGCCCTCCCTCTCCCTGTCGCCCTCCCTCTCTCTGTCTCCCTCCCTCTCTCTGTCTCCCCTCCCTCTCTCTGTCTCCCTCCCTCTCTCTGTCTCCCTCCCTCTCTCTGTCTCCCTCCCTCTCTCTGTCTCCCTCCCTCTCTCTGTCTCCCTCCCTCTCTCTGTCTCCCTCACTCTCTCTGTCTCCCTCTCTGTCTCTGTCAAACCCCTCTCTCTCTCTCTCTCTGTCTCTGTCACCCCCCCCTCTCTCTCTCTCTATCTCTGTCTCTGTCTCCCACCCTCTCTCTGTCTCTCTCTCTGTCTCCTTCCCTCTCTCTGTCTCCTTCCCTCTCTCTGTCTCTGTCAGGCCCCGCACTCTCTGTATCCATCCCTCTCTCTGTTTCCCACCCTCTCTCTGTCTCTCTCGCTGTCTCCCTCCCTCTCGCTGTCTCCCTCCCTCTCGCTGTCTCCCTCCCCTCTCGCTGTCTCCCTCCCTCTCGCTGTCTCCCTCCCTCTCTGTCTCCCTCCCTCTCTGTCTCCCTCCCTCTCTGTCTCCCTCCCTCTCTGTCTCCATCCCTCTCTGTCTCCATCCTTCTCTGTCTCCATCCCTCTCTGTCTCCCTCCCTCTGTCTCTGTATACGTTCCTCTCTCTGTCTCTCTCCCTCTCTCTCTCTCTCTCTCTGACGCTGTCACCCCCCCTCTCTCTGTCTCTCTCTCTGTCTCTGTCTCCTCCCTCTCTCTGTCTCTCTCTGTCCCCCTACCTCTCTCTGTCTCCCTCTCTGTCTCCCGCCCTCTCTCTATCTCTTTCTCTCTCTCTCTGTCTCCCACCCTCTCTCTGTCTCTCTCTCTGCACCCTCCCTCTCCCTGTCTGTCTCTCTCTCTGTCCTCCCACCCTCTCTCTGTCTCTCTCTCTATGTCTCCCTCCCTCTCCCCGGTCTCTCTTTTTGTCTCCCTCCCTCTCTCTGTTTCTCTCCCTGTATCTCTCCCTCCCTCTGTCTCCCTCCCTCCCTCTCCGTCTCCCTCCCTCTCCGTCTCCCTCCCTCTCCGTCTCCCTCCCTCTCTCTGTCTACCTCCCTCTCTCTATCTCACTCCCTCTCTCTCTCTCCCTGTCGCCCTCCCTCTCCCTGTCGCCCTCCCTCTCCCTGTCGCCCTCCCTCTCCCTGTCTCCCTCCCTCTCTCTGTCCTCCCTCCCTCTCTCTGTCTCCCTCCCTCTCTCTGTCTCCCTCCCTCTCTCTGTCTCCCTCACTCTCTCTGTCTCCCTCACTCTCTCTGTCTCCCTCACTCTCTCTGTCAACCCCCTCTCTCTGTCTCTCTCTCTGTCTCTGTCACCCCCCCTCTCTCTCTCTCTCTATCTCTGTCTCTGTCTCCCACCCTCTCTCTGTCTCTCTCTCGGTCTCCTTCCCTCTCTCTGTCTCCTTCCCTCTCTCTGTCTCTGTCAGGCCCGCACTCTCTGTATCCATCCCTCTCTCTGTTTCCCCACCCTCTCTCTGTCTCCGTCCCTCTCCCTCTCGCTGTCTCCCTCCCTCTCGCTGTCTCCCTCCCTCTCGCTGTCTCCCTCCCTCTCGCTGTCTCCCTCTCTGTCTCTGTCTCCCTCTCTGTCTCCCTCCCTCTCTGTCTCCCTCCCTCTCTGTCTCCTTCCCTCTCTGTCTCCCTCCCTCTCTGTCTCTGTATACCTTCCTCTCTCTGTCTCTCTCCCTCTCTCTCTCTCTCTCTCTCTCTCTGACGCTGTCCACCCCCCCCTCTCTCTGTCTCTCTCTGTCTCTGTCTCCTCCCTCTCTCTGTCTCTCTCTGTCCCCCCCCCTCTCTCTGTCTCTCTCTCTCTGTCTCCCGCCCGCTCTCTGTCTCTCTCTCTGTCTCTGTCTCCCTCCCTCTCTCTGTCTCCCTCCCTCTCTCTATCTCTTTCTCTCTCTCTCTGTCTCCCACCCTCTCTCTGTCTCTCTCTCTGGCACCCCTCCCTCTCTCTGTCTATCTCTCTCTCTGTCTCCCACCCTCTCTTTGTCTCTCTCTCTATGTCTCCCTCCCCTCTTCCGGTCTCTCTTTTTGTCTCCCTCCCTCTCTCTGTTTCTCCCTGTATCTCCCTCCCTCTGTCTCCCTCCCTCCCCTCTCTCTCTCTCTCCCTGCCGGCTCCCTCCCTCTCCGGCTCCCTCCCTCTCCGGCTCCCTCCCTCTCCGGCTCTGTCTCTCTCTCTGTCTCCCTCCCTCTCTCTGTTTCTCTCTCTCTCTATCTCACTCCCCTCTCTCTGTCTCCCTCCCTGTCTCTGTCTCCCTCCCACCTCTCTGCCTCCCTCCCTCTCTCTGTTTCCCTCTCTGTCTCCCTCCCTCTCTCTGTCTCTCTCTGTCTCCTTCCCTCTCTCTGTCTCCCTCCCTCTCTCTGTCTCTCTCTCTGTCTCTGTCAGCCCCCCTCTCTCTGTCTCTCTCTCTGTCTCCCCCCCCTCTCTCTGTCTCCCCTCCCTCTCTCTGTCTCCCTCTCTGTCTCCCGCCCGCTCTCTGTCTCTCTCTCTGTCTCCCGCCCTCTCTCTATCTCTTTCTCTCTCTCTCTGTCTCCCACCCTCTCTCTGTCTCTCTCTCTCTGGCACCCCTCCCTCTCTCTGTCTATCTCTCTCTCTGTCTCCCAACCCTCTCTCCTGTCTCTCTCTCTATGTCTCCGTCCCTCTCCCGGTCTCTCTTTTTGTCTCCCACCCTCTCTCTGTTTCTCCCTGTATCTCCCTCCCTCTGTCTCCCTCCTCCCTCTCCGTCTCCCTCCCTCTCCGTCTCCCTCCCTCTCCGTCTCCTCCCTCTCCGTCTCCCTCCCTCTCCGTCTTCCTCCCTCTCCGTCTCCCTCCCTCTCTCTGTTTCTCTCTCTCTCTATCTCACTCTCTCTCTCTCTCCTGTCGCCCTCCCTCTTCCTGTCCGCCCTCCCTCTCTGTCTCCCTCCCTCTCTCTGTCTCCCTCCCTCTCTCTGTCTCCCTCCCTCTCTCTGTCTCCCTCACTCTCTCTGTCTCCCTCACTCTCTCTGTCTCCCTCTCTGTCTCTGTCAAACCCCTCTCTCTGTCTCTCTCTCTGTCTCTGTCACCCCCCTCTCTCTCTCTCTATCTCTGTCTCTGTCTCCCACCCTCCTCTCTGTCTCTCTCTCTGTCTCCTTCCCTCTCTCTGTCTCCTTCCCTCTCTCTGTCTCTGTCAGGCCCGCACTCTCTGTATCCATCCCTCTCTCTGTTTCCCACCCTCTCTCTGTCTCTCTCTCTGTCTCCCTCCTCTCGCTGTCTCCCTCCCTCTCGCTGTCTCCCTCCCTCTCGCTGTCTCCCTCCCTTCTGTTCCCTCCCTCTCTGTCTCCCTCCCTCTCTGTCTCCCTCCCTCTCTGTCTCCCTCCCTCTCTGTCTCCCTCCCTCTCTGTCCTCCCTCCCTCTCTGTCTCCCTCCCCTCTCTGTCTCCCTCCCTCTCTGTCTCCATCCTTCTCTGTCTCCATCCCTCTCTGTCCTCCCTCCCTCTGTCTCTGTATACGTTCCTCTCTCTGTCTCTCTCCCTCTCTCTCTCTCTCTCTCTCTGACGCTGTCACCCCCCCTCTCTCTGTCTCTCTCTCTGTCTCTGTCTCCTCTCTCTCTCTGTCTCTCTCTGTCCCCCTACCTCTCTCTGTCTCCCTCCCTCTCTGTCTCCCGCCCTCTCTCTATCTCTTTCTCTCTCTCTCTGTCTCCCACCCTCTCTCTGTCTCTCTCTCTGGCACCCTCCCTCTCCCTGTCTATCTCTCTCTCTCTGTCTCCCACCCTCTCTCTGTCTCTCTCTCTATGTCTCCCTCCCTCTCCCGGTCTCTCTTTTTGTCTCCCTCCCTCTCTCTGTTTCTCCCTGTATCTCCCTCCCTCTGTCTCCCTCCCTCCCTCTCCGTCTCCCTCCCTCTCCGTCTCCCTCCCTCTCCGTCTCCTCCCTCTCTCTCTCTCCCTCCCTCTCTCTCTCTCCCTGTCGCCCTCCCTCTCCCTGTCGCCCTCCCTCTCCCTGTCGCCCTCCCTCTCCTGTCTCCCTCCCTCTCCCTGTCTCCCTCCCTCTCCCTGTCTCCCTCCCTCTCTCTGTCTCCCTCCCTCTCTCTGTCTCCCTCCCTCTCTCTGTCTCCCTCCCTCTCTCTGTCTCCCTCCCTCTCTCTGTCTCCCTCCCTCTCTGTCTCCCTCACTCTCTCTGTCTCCCTCACTCTCTCTGTCTCCCTCACACTCTCTGTCTCCCTCACTCTCTCTGTCAACCCCCTCTCTCTGTCTCTCTCTCTGTCTCTGTCACCCCCTCTCTCTCTCTCTATCTCTGTCTCTGTCTCCCACCCTCTCTCTGTCTCTCTCTCGGTCTCCTTCCCTCTCTCTGTCTCCTTCCCTCTCTCTGTCTCTGTCAGGCCCGCACTCTCTGTATCCATCCCTCTCTCTGTTTCCCACCCTCTCTCTGTCTCCGTCCCTCTCCCTCTCGCTGTCTCCCTCCCTCTCGCTGTCTCCCTCCCTCTCGCTGTCTCCCTCTCTGTCTCTGTCTCCCTCTCTGTCTCTGTCTCCCTCTCTGTCTCCCTCCCTCTCTGTCTCCCTCCCTCTCTGTCTCCCTCCCTCTCTGTCTCCCTCCCTCTCTGTCTCCCTCCCTCTCTGCCTCCCTCCCTCTGTCTCTGTATACCTTCCTCTCTCTGTCTCTCTCCCTCTCTCTCTCTCTCTCTCTCTGACGCTGTCACCCCCCCTTCTCTCTGTCTCTCTCTGTCTCTGTCTCCTCCCTCTCTCTGTCTCTCTCTGTCCCCCTCCCTCTCTCTGTCTCTCTCTCTCTGTCTCCCGCCCGCTCTCTGTCTCTCTCTCTGTCTCTGTCTCCCTCCCTCTCTCTGTCTCCCTCCCTCTCTCTATCTCTTTCTCTCTCTCTCTGTCTCCCACCCTCTCTCTGTCTCTCTCTCTGGCACCCTCCCTCTCTCTGTCTATCTCTCTCTCTGTCTCCCACCCTCTCTCTGTCTCTCTCTCTATGTCACCCTCCCTCTTCCGGTCTCTCTTTTTGTCTCCCTCCCTCTCTCTGTTTCTCCCTGTATCTCCCTCCCTCTGTCTCCCTCCCTCCCTCTCTCTCTCTCTCTCTCCCTCTCCGGCTCCCTCCCTCTCCGGCTCCCTCCCTCTCCGGCTCCCTCCCTCTCCGGCTCCCTCCCTCTCCGGCTCCCTCCCTCTCCGGCTCTGTCTCTCTCTCTGTCTCCCTCCCTCTCTCTGTTTCTCTCTCTCTCTATCTCACTCCCTCTCTTTCTCTCTCTGTCTCCCTCCCTCTCTCTGTCTCCCTCCCTCTCTCTGTCTCCCTCCCTCTCTCTGTCTCCCTCCCTCTCTCTGTCTCCCTCCCTCTCTCTGTCAACCCCCTCTCTCTGTCTCCATCTCTGTCTCTGTCTCCCTCCCACTCTCTGCCTCCCTCCCTCTCTCTGTTTCCCTCTCTGTCTCCCTCCCTCTCTCTGTCTCTCTCTGTCTCCTTCCCTCTCTCTGTCTCCCTCCCTCTCTCTGTCTCTCTCTCTGTCTCTGTCAGCCCCCCTCTCTCTGTCTCTCTCTCTGTCTCCCCCCCCTCTCTCTGTCTCCCTCCCTCTCTCTGTCTCCCTCTCTGTCTCTGTCTCCTCCCTCTCTGTCCCCCTCCCTCTCTGTCCCCCTCCCTCTCTGTCCCCCTCCCTCTCTGTCTCCATCCCTCTCTGTCTCCATCCCTCTCTGTCTCCATCCCTCTCTGTCTCTGTATACCTTCCTCTCTCTGTCTCTCTCCCTCTCTCTCTCTCTCTCTGATGCTGTCACCCCCCCCCCTCTCTCTGTGTCTCTCTCTCTGTCTCTGTCTCCTCCCTCTCTCTGTCCCCCTACCTCTCTCTGTCTCTCTCTCTCTGTCTCCCGCCCGCTCTCTGTCTCTCTCTCTGTCTGCCTCCCTCTCTCTGTCTATCTCTCTCTGTCTCCCACCCTCTCTCTGTCTCTCTCTCTATGTCTCCCTCCCTCTCCCGGTCTCTCTTTTTGTCTCCCTCCCTCTCTCTGTTTCTCCCTGTATCTCCCTCCCTCTGTCTCCGTCTCCCTCCCTCTCCGTCTCCCTCCCTCTCCGTCTCCCTCCCTCTCCGTCTCCCTCCCTCTCCGTCTCCCTCCCTCTCCGTCTCTGTCTCTCTCTCCGTCTACCTCCCTCTCTCTGTTTCTCTCTCTCTCTATCTCACTCCCTCTCTCTCTCTCTCTGTCGCCCTCCTCTCTCTGTCTCCCTCCCTCTCTCTCTCAACCCCCTCTCTCTGTCAACTCCCTCTCTCTGTCAACCCGCTCTCTCTGTCTCTCTCTCTGTCTCTGTCACCCCCCCTCTCTCTGTCTCCATCTCTGTCTCTGTCTCCCTCCCTCTCTCTGCCTCCCTCCCTCTCTCTGTTTCCCTCTCTGTCTCCCTCCCTCTCTCTGTCTCTCTCTCTGTCTCCTTCCCTCTCTCTGTCTCCTTCCCTCTCTGTCTCCCTCCCTCTCTCTGTCTCCCTCCCTCTCTCTGTCTCCCTCCCTCTCTCTGTCTCTCTCTCTGTCTCTGTCAGCCCCCTCTCTCTGTCTCTCTCTGTCTCCCTCCCTCTCTCTGTCAACCCCCTCTCTCTGTCAACCCCCTCTCTATGTCTCTCTCTCTGTCTCTGTCACCCCACCATCTCTCTGTCTCCATCTCTGTCTCTATCTCCCTCCCTCTCTCTGCCTCCCTCCTCTCTCTGTTTCCCTCACTGTTTCCCTCCCTCTCTCTGTCTCTCTCTCTGTCTCCTTCCCTCTCTCTGTCTCCCTCCCTCTCTCTGTTTCTCCCTCTCTCTCCCTCCCTCTCTACCTCCCTCTCTCTCTACCTCCCTCTCTGTCTGTCTCCCTCCCTCTCTGTCTCCCTCCCTCTCTGTCTCCCTCCCCTCTCTGTCTCCCCTCCCTCTCTGTCTCCCTCCCTCTGTCTGTCTCTCTGTCTCTCTCTACCTCCCTCTCTCTGTCTCTCTCTCTCTGTCTCCCTCCCTCTCTCTGTCTCCCACCCTCTCTCTGTCTCCCACCCTCTCTCTGTCTCCCACCCTCTCTCTGTCAACCCCCTCTCTCGATTTCTCTCTGTCTCTGTCACCCCCCCTCTCTCTGTCTCCATCTCTGTCTCTGTCTCCCTCCCACTCTCTGCCTCCCTCCCTCTCTCTGTTTCCCTCTCTGTCTCCCTCCCTCTCTCTGTCTCTCTCTGTCTCCTTCCCTCTCTCTGTCTCTCTCTGTCTCCTTCCCTCTCTCTGTCTCCCTCCCTCTCTCTGTCTCTCTCTCTGTCTCTGTCAGCCCCCCTCTCTCTGTCTCTCTCTCTGTCTCCCCCCCTCTCTCTGTCAACTCCCTCTGTCTGTCTCCCTCCCTCTCTCTGTCTGTCTCCCTCCCTCTCTCTGTCTGTTTCCCTCCCTCTCTCTGTCTGTTTCCCTCCCTCTCTCTGTCTGTTTCCCTCCCTCTCTCTGTCTCCCTCCCTCTCTCTGTCTCCCTCCCTCTCTCTGTCCCTCTGTCTCCCTCCCTGTCTCAACCTCTGATCCCTGCCTCACTCTGTCTTTCTCTCTCTGTCTCCCTCCCTCTCACTGTCTCCTCCCTCTGTCTCTGACTCCCTCCCTCTCTCTGTCTCCCTCCCTCTCTCTGTCACTCTCTCTGTCTCTGTCAACCCCCCTCTCTGTCTCTCGCTCTGTCTCTCTCTCTGTCTATGTCAAAACCCCCTCTCTCTGTCTCCCTCCCTCCCTCTGTCTCCCTCCCTCCCTCTGTCTCCCTCCCTCCCTCTGTCTCCCTCCCTCCCTCTGTCTCCCTCCCTCTCTCTGTCTCCCTCCCTCTCTCTGTCTCCCTCCATCTCTCTGTCTCCCTCCATCTCTCTGTCTCCCTCCCTCTCTCTGTCTCTCTCTCAGACTCCTTCCCTCTCTGTCTCTCTCCCTCTCTCTCTCTGTCTCTGTCACCCCACTCTCTCTGTCTCTCTCTCTGTCTCCCTCCCTCTCTCTGTCTCTCTCTCTGTCTCCCTCCCTCTCTGTGTCTCTCTCTCTCTCTCCCTCCCTCTCTCTGTCTCTCCCTCAATCTCCCTCCCTCTCTCTGTCTCAGTCTCTGTCTTTGTCTCCCCCTCTCTCTCTCTCTGTCTCCCTCCCTCTCTGTCTCCCTCCATCTCTCTGTCTCTCTGTCTCTCTCCCTCCCTCTCGCTGACTCTCTCTCTGTCTCCCTCTCTCTGTCTCTCTCTCTCTGTCTCTGACTCCCTCCCTCTGTTTGTCTCTCTCTCTGACTCCCTCCCTCTCTCTGTCTCCCTCCCTCTCTCTGTCACTCTCTCTGTCTATGTCACCCCCCCTCTCTCTGTCTCATTCTCTGTCTCTGTCTCCCTCCCTCTCTCTGTCTCCCTCCCTCTCTCTGTCTCCCTCCCTCTCTCTGTCTCTCTCTCAGTCTCCTTCCCTCTCTGTCTCTCTCCCTCTCTCTCTCTGTCTCTGTCACCCCCACTCTCTCTGTCTCTGTCTCCCCCTCTCTCTGTCTCACTCCCTCTCTCTCTGTCTCACTCCCTCTCTCTCTGTCTCTCTCTCTGTCTGCCTCCCTCTCTCTGTCTCTCTCTCTCTCTGTCTCCCTCCCTCTCTCTGTCTCTCTCTCTCTCTGTCTCCCTCCCTCTCTCTGTCTCCCTCCGTTTCCCTGTGTCTCTCTCTCTCTGTCTCCCTCCCTCTCCCTGTCTCTCTCTCTGTCTGTCTCCCTCTCTGTCTCTGACTCCCTCCCTCTCTCTGTCTCTCTCTCTGTCGCCCTCCCTCTCTCTGTCTCTCTCTCTGTCTCTGTCACCCCTCCTCTCTGTCTCTCTCTCTGTCTCTGTCTCCCTCCCTCTCTCTGTCTCTGTCTCTCTCCCTCTCTCTGTCTCTGACAGCCTCCCTCTCTCCGTCTCTCTCTCGCTGTCTCCCTCCCTCTCGCTGTCTCCCTCCCTCTCTCTGTCTCCCTCCCTCGCTCTGTCTCCTCCCTCGCTCTTCTCCCTCCCTCGCTCTTCTCCCTCCCTCTCTCTTCTCCCTCCCTCTCTCTTCTCCCTCCCTCTCTCTTCTCCCTCCCTCTCTCTTCTCCCTCCCTCTCTCTTCTTCCTCACTCTCTCTTCTCCCTCACTCTCTCTTCTCCCTCACTCTCTCTGTCTCCCTCACTCTCTCTGTCTCCCTCACTCTCTCTGTCTCCCTCACTCTCTCTGTCTACCTCACTCTCTCTGTCTCTCTGACTCTGTCTCTCTCTCTGTCACCCACCCCTCTCTCTGTCTCTCTCTCTGTCTCTGACTCCCTCCCTCTCTCTGCCTCTCTCTCTCTCTGTCTCCCTCCCTCTCTCTGTCTCTCTCTCTGTCTCCCTCCCTCTCTCTGTCTCTGACTCCCTCCCTCTCTCTGTCTCTCTCTCTCTGTCTCCCTCCCTCTCTCTGACTCTCTCTCTCTGTTTCCCTCCCTCTCTCTGTCTCTCTCTCTCTGTCTCCCTCCCTTACCCTGTCTCTCTCTCTCTGTCTCCCTCCCTCTCTCTGTCTCTCTCTCTCTGTCTCCCTCCGTTTCCCTGTCTCTCTCTCTCTGTCTCCCTCCCTCTCCCTGTCTCTCTCTCTGTCGGTCTCCCTCTCTCTGTCTCTGACTCCCTCTCTCTCTCTGTCTCTCTCTCTGTCGCCCTCCCTCTCTCTCTGTCCCTCTCTCTGTCTCTGTCACCCCCCCTCTCTGTCTCTCTCTCTGTCTCTCTCTCTCTGTCAACCCATCTGTCTCTGACAGCCTCCCTCTCTCCGTCTCTCTCTCTATGTCTCCCTCCCTCTCTCTTCTCCCTCCCTCTCTCTTCTCCCTCCCTCTCTCTTCTCCCTCCCTCTCTCTTTCACCCACCCCTCTCTCTGTCTCTCTGTCTCTGACTCCCTCCCTCTCTCTGTCTCTCTCTCTGTCTCTGTCTCCCTCCCTCTCTCTGTCTAGCTCCATATCTCTGTCTCTCTCTCTGTCTCCCTCCCTCTCTCTGGTTCCCTCCCTCTCTCTGTCTCTCTCCCTCTCTCTGTCTCTCTCCCTCTCTCTGTCTCTCTCCCTCTCTCTGTCTCTCTCCCTCTCTCTGTCTCCCTCTCTCTCTCTGTCTCCCTCTCCCTGTCTCCCTCCCTCTCCCTGCCTCTCTCTCTCTCTCTGTCTCCCTCCCTCTCGCAGTTTCCCCCTCTGTCTCCCTCCCTCTCTGTCTCCCTCCCTCTCTGTCTCCCTCCCTCTCTGTCTCCCTCCCTCTCTGACTCCCTCCCTCTCTGACTCCCTCCCTCTCTGACTCCCTCCCTCTCTGTCTCCCTCCCTCTCTGTCTCACTCCCTCTCTGTCTCCCTCCCTCTCTGTCTCCCTCCCTCTCTCTGTCTCCCTCCCTCTCTGTCTCCTCCCCTCTCTCTGTCTCTCTCTCTCCCTGTCTCCCTCCCTCTCTGTCTCCCTCCCTCTCTATGTCTCTGACTCCCTCCCTCTCTCTGTCTCTCTCTCTGTCTCCCTACCCTTTCTCTGTCTCCCTCCCTCTCTCTCTGTCTCTGTCTCCCCCCCATCTCCCTCTCTGTCGCTTTCTCTGTCTCCCCCTCTCTGTCTGTCACTGTCTCTGTCTCCCTCTTTCTCTCTCTCTGTCGCTTTCTCTGTCTCCCCCTCTCTCTTTCTCTGTCTCTCTCTCCGTCTCCCCCTCTCTCTTTCTCTCTCTCCCACTCTCTCTGTCTCTCTCTCTCTGTCTCTCTCTCTGTCTCTCCTCTCTCTCCTTCTCTCTGTCTCTGTCTCCCCCTCTCTCTGTCTCTGTCTCCCCCTCTCTCTGTCTCTGTCTCCCCCTCTCTCTGTCTCTGTCTCCACCTCTCTCTGTCTCTGTCTCCACCTCTCTCTGTCTCTGTCTCTGTCTTTGTCTCCCCCTCTCTCTCTCTGTCTCCCTCCCTCTCTCTGTCTCTGACTGCCTCCCTCTCTCTGTCTCTCTCTCTGTCTCCCTCACTCTCTCTGTCTCTCTCACTCTCTGTCTCCCTCACTCTCTCTCCCTCCCTCACTCTGACTCTCTCTCTCTGTCACCCCCCCCTCTCTCTGTCTCTCACTCTGTCTCTCTCTCTGTCTATGTCACCCATCCTCTCTCTGTCTCATTCTCTGTCTCTGTCTCCCTCCCTCTCTCTGTCTCTCTCTCTGACTCCCTCCCTCTCTGTCTCTCTCTCAGTCTCCTTCCTTCTCTGTCTCTCTCCCACTCTCTCTCTGTCTCTGTCTCTCTCTCTGTCTCCCTCCCTCTCTGTCTCACTCCCTCTCTCTCTCTCTCTCTCTGTCTCCCTCCCTCTCTCTGTCTCTCTCTCTGTCTCCCTCCCTCTCAATGACTCTCTCTCTTGTCCCTCCCTTTCACTGTCTCTCTCACTGTCTCCCTCCCTCTCTCTGTCTCCCTCTGTCTCCCTCCCTCTCTCTGTCTCTCTCCCTTGTCCCCCCCTCTCACTGTCTCCCTCCCTCTCTCTATCTCTCTCTCTCTCTCTGTCTCCCTCCCTCTCCCTGTCTCTCTCTCTCGGTCCCCCTCCCTCTCTCTGTTTCTCTCTCTGTCTCTCTCTCTGTCGCTCTCCCTCTCTCTGTCTCTCTCTCTGTCTCTGTCTCCCCCTCTCTCTGTCTCTGTCTCCCTCTCTCTCTCTCTCTGTCTCTGTCTCTCCCTCTCTCTCTCTCTCTGTCTCTGTCTCCCCCTCTCTCTCTCTCTGTCTCCCCCTCTCTCTCTCTCTGTCTCCCCCTCTCTCTCTCTCTGTCTCCCCCTCTCTCTGTCTCTGTCTCCACCTCTCTCTGTCTCTGTCTCCCCTCTCTCTCTCTCTGTCTCCCCCTCTCTCTGTCTCTGTCTCCCCCTCTCTGTCTCTCTTTGTCGCTGTCTCTGTCTCCCCTCTTTCTCTCTCTCTGTCGCTTTCTCTGTCTCCCCCTCTCTCTTTCTCTGTCTCTGTCTCCGTCTCCCCTCTCTCTTTCTCTGACTCTGTCTCCGTCTCCCCCTCTCTCTCTCTCTCTCTCCCACTCTCTCTGTCTCTCTCTCTCTGTCTCTCTCTCTCTGTCTCTCTCTCTCTGTCTCTCTCTCTCTGTCTCTCTCTCTCTGTCTCTCTCTCTGTCTCTCTCTCTCTCTGTCTCCCCCTCTCTCTGTCTCTGTCTCCCCTCTCTCTGTCTCTGTCTCCACCTCTCTCTGTCTCTGTCTCCACCTCTCTCTGTCTCTGTCTCCACCTCTCTCTGTCTCTGTCTCCACCTCTCTCTGTCTCTGTCTCCACCTCTCTCTGTCTCTGTCTCCACCTCTCTCTGTCTCTGTCTCCCCCTCTCTCTGTCTCTGTCTCCACCTCTCTCTGTCTCTGTCTCCACCTCTCTCTGTCTCTGTCTCCACCTCTCTCTGTCTCTGTCTCTGTCTTTGTCTCCCCTCTCTCTCTCTGTCTCCCTCCCTCTCTCTGTCTCTGACTGCCTCCTTCTCTCTGTCTCTCTCTCTGTCTCCCTCACTCTCTCTGTCTCTCTCACTCTCTGTCTCCCTCACTCTCTCTCCCTCCCTCACTCTGACTCTCTCTCTGTCACCCCCCCTCTCTCTGTCTCTCACTCTGTCTCTCTCTCTGTCTATGTCACCCATCCTCTCTCTGTCTCATTCTCTGTCTCTGTCTCCCTCCCTCTCTCTGTCTCTCTCTCTGACTCCCTCCCTCTCTGTCTCTCTCTCAGTCTCCTTCCTTCTCTGTCTCTCTCCCACTCTCTCTCTGTCTCTGTCTCTCTCTCTGTCTCCTCCCTCTCTGTCTCACTCTCTCTCTCTCTCTCTCTCTGTCTCCTCCCTCTCTCTGTCTCTCTCTGTTGTCTCCCTCCCTCTCAATGACTCTCTCTCTTGTCCCTCCCTTTCACTGTCTCTCTCACTGTCTCCCCTCCCTCTCTCTGTCTCCCTCTGTCTCCTCCCTCTCTCTGTCTCTCTCCCTTGTCCCCCCCTCTCACTGCCTCCCTCCCTCTCTCTATCTCTCTCTCTCTCTGTGTCTCCCTCCCTCTCTCTGTCTCCCTCTGTCTCCCTCCTCTCCCTGTCTCTCTCTCTCTGTCTCCCTCCCTCTCTCTGTTTCTCTCTCTGTCTGCCTCCCTCTCTCTGTCTCTGACTCCCTCCCTCTCTCTGTCTCTCTCTCTGTCGCTCTCCCTCTCTCTGTCTCTCTCTCTGTCTCTGTCTCCCCCCTCTCTCTGTCTCTGTCTCCCCCTCTCTCTCTGTCTCTCTCTGTCTCCCCCTCTCTCTGTCTCTGTCTCCCCCTCTCTCTCTCTCTCTCTGTCTCTCCCTCTCTCTCTCTCTCTCTGTCTCTGTCTCCCCCTCTCTCTGTCTCTGTCTCCCCCTCTCTCTGTCTCTGTCTCCCCCTCTCTCTGTCTCTGTCTCCCCCTCTCTCTCTCTCTGTCTCCCCCTCTCTCTCTCTCTGTCTCCCCCTCTCTCTCTCTCTGTCTCCCCCTCTCTCTCTCTCTGTCTCCCCCTCTCTCTCTCTCTGTCTCCCCCTCTCTCTCTCTCTGTCTCCCCCTCTCTCTGTCTCTGTCTCCCCCTATCTCTGTCTCTGTCTCCCCCTATCTCTGTCTCTGTCTCTGTCTCCCACTCTCTCCCTCTCTGTCGCTGTCTCTGTCTCCCCCCCTCTCTCTCTCTGTTTCTGTCTACCCCTCTCTCTCTCTCTCTGTCTCTGTCTCCCCCTCTCTCTCTCTTCTCTCTCTCTCTCTCTGTCTCTGTCTTTGTCTCCCCCTCTCTCTCTCTGTCTGTCTCTGTCTTTGTCTTCCCCTCTCTCTGTCTCTGTCTCTGTCTTTGTCTCCCCCTCTCTCTCTCTCTGTCTCTGTCTCCCCCCTCTCTCTCTCTGTCTCTGTCTCCACCCTCTCTCTCTCTCTGTCTCTTCCTCTCTCTCTCTCTGTCTCTTCCTCTCTCTCTCTCTGTCGCTGTCTGTGTCTCCCCCTCTCTCTCTGTCACTGTCTCTGTCTCCCCCTCTCTCTCTCTCTTTGTTGCTGTCTCTGTCTCCCCCTCTCTCTCTCTCTTTGTCGCTGTCTCTGTCTCCCCCTCTCTCTCTCTCTTTGTCGCTGTCTCTGTCTCCCCTCTCTCTCTCTCTTTGTCGCTGTCTCTGTCTCCCCCTCTCTCTCTCTCTTTGTCGCTGTCTCTGTCTCCCCCCTCTCTCTCTCTGTCTCTGTCTCCCCCACCCTCTCTCTCTGTCTCTCCCTCTCTCTCTGTCTCTTTCACTCCCCCTCTCTCTCTCTGTCTCTCCCTCTCTCTCTCTCTGTCGCTGTCTCTGTCTCCCCTTCTCTCTCACTCTTTGTCGCTATCTCTGTCTCCCCCTCTCTCCGTCTCCGTCTCCGTCTCTCTCTCTCTCTCTCTCTGTCTCTGTCTCCACCTCTATCTCTCTCTCTCTGTCTCTGTCTCCCCTCTCTCTCTCTCTGTCTCTGTCTCCCCTCTCTCTCTCTCTGTCTCTGTCTCCCCCTCTCACTCTCTCTGTCTCTGTCTCCCCCTCTCTCTCTCTCTCTGTGTCTGTCTCCCCCCCTCTCTCTCTGTATCTGTCTCCCCCCCCTCTCTCTCTGTCTCTGTCTCCCCCCTCCCCCTCTCTGTCTCTGTCTCCCCTCTCACTCTCTCTGTCTCTGTCTCTGTCTCCCCCTCTCTCTCTCTCTGTCTCCCCCTCTCTCTGTCTCTGTCTCCCCCTCTCTCTGTCTCTGTCTCCCCCTCTCTCTGTCTATGTCTCCCCCTCTCTCTCTCTCTCTCTCTCTCCCCCTCTCTCTGTCTCTGTCTCCCCCTCTCTCTGTCTCTGTCTCCCCCTCTCTCTGTCTCTGTCTTTGTCTCCCCCTCTCTCTCTCTGTCTCTGACTGCCTCCCTCTCTCTGTCTCTCTCTCTGTCTCCCTCCCTCTCTCTGTCTCTGACTGCCTCTCTCTCTGTCTCCCTCCCTCACTCTGTCTCCCTCCCTCACTCTGTCTCTCTCTCTCTGTCACCCCCCCTCACTCTGTCTCCTTCCTGCTCTCTGTCTCTCTCTCAGTCTCCTTCCCGCTCTCTGTCTCTCTCTCTGTCCCCCTCCCTCTCTGTCTCCCTCCCTCTCTCTGTCTCTCTCTCTGTCTCCCTCTCACTCTCTGTCTCTGATTCCCTCCCTCTCTCTGTTTCTCTCTGTCTCCCTCCCTCTCTCTGTCTCTCTCTCTGTCTCTGTCACCCCCCATCTCTCTGTCTCTCTGTCTGTCCCTCTCTCTGTCTATGTCACCCCACTCTCTCTCTGTCTCTCTCTCTGTCTCTGCCTCCCCCCTCTCTCTCTCTGTCTCTGCCTCCCCCCCTCTCTCTCTCTCTGCCTCTGTCTCCCCCCTCTCTCTCTCTGTCTTTGTCTCCCACTCTCTCTGTCTCTGTCTCCCCCCCTCTCTGTCTCTGTCTCCCCCTCTCTCTGTCTCTGTCTTTGTCTCCCCCTCTCTCTCTCTGTCTCTGACTGCCTCCCTCTCTCTGTCTCTCTCTCTGTCTCCCTCCCTCTCTCTGTCTCTGACTGCCTCTCTCTCTGTCTCCCTCCCTCACTCTGTCTCCCTCCCTCACTCTGTCTCTCTCTCTCTGTCACCCCCCCTCACTCTGTCTCCTTCCTGCTCTCTGTCTCTCTCTCAGTCTCCTTCCCGCTCTCTGTCTCTCTCTCTGTCCCCCTCCCTCTCTGTCTCCCTCCCTCTCTCTGTCTCTCTCTCTGTCTCCCTCTCACTCTCTGTCTCTGATTCCCTCCCTCTCTCTGTTTCTCTCTGTCTCCCTCCCTCTCTCTGTCTCTCTCTCTGTCTCTGTCACCCCCCATCTCTCTGTCTCTCTGTCTGTCCCTCTCTCTGTCTATGTCACCCCACTCTCTCTCTGTCTCTCTCTCTGTCTCTGCCTCCCCCCTCTCTCTCTCTGTCTCTGCCTCCCCCCCTCTCTCTCTGTCTCTGTCTCCCCCTCTCTCTGTCTCTGCCTTTGTCTCCCCCTCTCTCTGTCTCTGCCTTTGTCTCCCCCTCTCTCTGTCTCTGCCTTTGTCTCCCCCTCTCTCTGTCTCTGTCTTTGTCTCCCCCTCTCTCTGTCTCTGTCTTTGTCTCCCCCTCTCTCTGTCTCTGTCTTTGTCTCCCCCTCTCTCTGTCTCTGTCTTTGTCTCCCCCTCTCTCTGTCTCTGTCTTTGTCTCCCTCCCTCTCTATGTCTCTGTCTCTGTCTCCCTCCCTCTCTCTGTCTCTGTCTCCCTCCCTCTCTCTGTCTCTGTCTCCCTCCCTCTCTCTGTCTCTGTCTCCCTCCCTCTCTCTGTCTCTGTCTCCCTCCCTCCCTCTGTCTCTGTCTCACTCCCTCCCTCTGTCTCCCTCCCTCCCTCTGTCTCCCTCCCTCCCTCTGTCTCCCTCCCTCTGTCTCCCTCCCTCTGTCTCCCTCCCTCTGTCTCCCTCCCTCTGTCTCCCTCCCTCTGTCTCTCTCTCTCTCTGTCAGCCCCCCTCTCTCTGTCTCTCTCTCTCTGTCTCCTTCCCGCTCTCTGTCTCTCTCTGTCTCCTTCCCGCTCTCTGTCTCTCTCTCTGTCCCCCTCCCTCTCTGTCTCCCTCCCTCTCTCTGTCTCTCTCTCTGTCTCCCTCTCTCTCTCTGTCTCTGACTCCCTCCCTCTCTCTGTTTCTCTCTGTCTCCCTCCCTCTCTCTGTCTCTCTCTCTGTCTCTGTCACCCCCCATCTCTCTGTCTCCCCCCATCTCTCTGTCTCCCTTCCTCTCTCTGTCTCTCTCTCTGTCTCTGTCACCCCCATCTCTCTGTCTCTCTCTCTGTCTCTCTCTCTGTCTATGTCACCCCCCCCTCTCTCTCTGTCTCTCTCTCTGTCTCTGCCTCCCTCCTCTCTCTCTGTCTCTGCCTCCCCCACTCTGTCTCTCTGTCTCTCTCTCCCCCCTCTCTCTGTCTTTGTCTCCCCCTCTCTCTCTTTCTGTCTTTGTCTCCCACTCTCTCTGTCTCTGTCTCCCCTATCTCTGTCTCTGTCTCCCCCTATCTCTGTCTCTGTCTCCCCCTCTCTCTGTCTCTGTCTCCCCCTCTCTCTGTCTCTGTCTCCCCCTCTCTCTGTCTCTGTCTCCCCCTCTCTCTGTCTCTGTCTCCCCCTCTCTCTGTCTCTGTCTCCCTCTATCTCTGTCTCTGTCTCCCTCTATCTCTGTCTCTGTCTCCCTCTATCTCTGTCTCTGTCTCCCCCTATCTCTGTCTCTGTCTCCCCCTATCTCTGTCTCTGTCTCCCCCTATCTCTGTCTCTGTCTCTGTCTTTGTCTCCCCCCTCTCTCTCTCTGTCGCTGTCTCTGTCTCCCCCTCTCTCTCTCTCTGTCTCTGTCTCGGTCTCCCTCTCTCTCTCTGTCTCTGTCTCCCCCACCCTCTCTCTCTGTCTCTCCCTCTCTCTCTGCCTATGTCTCTCTCCCTCTCTCTCTCTGTCGCTGTCTCTGTCTCCCCTTCTCTCTCACTCTTTGTCGCTGTCTCTGTCTCCCCCTCTCTCCGTCTCCGTCTCCGTCTCTCTCTATCTCTGTCTCTGTCTCCCCCTCTATCTCTCTCTCTCTGTCTCTGTCTCCCCTCTCTCTCTCGCTGTCTCTGTCTCCCCCTCTCCCTCTCTGTCTCTGTCTCCCCCTCTCTCTCTCTCTCTGTGTCTGTCTCCCCCCCTCTCTCTCTGTATCTGTCTCCCCCCCCTCTCTCTCTGTATCTGTCTCCCCCACCTCTCTCTCTGTATCTGTCTCCCCCCCCTCTCTCTGTCTCTGTCTCCCCCCCTCCCCCTCTCTGTCTCTGTCTCCCTCCCTCTCTCTGTCTCTGTCTCCCTCCCTCTCTCTGTCTCTGTCTCCCTCCCTCTCTCTGTCTCTGTCTCCCTCCCTCCCTCTGTCTCTGTCTCACTCCCTCCCTCTGTCTCCCTCCCTCCCTCTGTCTCCCTCCCTCCCTCTGTCTCCCTCCCTCTGTCTCCCTCCCTCTGTCTCCCTCCCTCTGTCTCCCTCCCTCTGTCTCCCTCCCTCTGTCTCTCTCTCTCTGTCAGCCCCCCTCTCTCTGTCTCTCTCTCTCTGTCTCCTTCCCGCTCTCTGTCTCTCTCTGTCTCCTTCCCGCTCTCTGTCTCTCTCTCTGTCCCCCTCCCTCTCTGTCTCCCTCCCTCTCTCTGTCTCTCTCTCTGTCTCCCTCTCTCTCTCTGTCTCTGACTCCCTCCCTCTCTCTGTTTCTCTCTGTCTCCCTCCCTCTCTCTGTCTCTCTCTCTGTCTCTGTCACCCCCCATCTCTCTGTCTCCCCCCATCTCTCTGTCTCCCTTCCTCTCTCTGTCTCTCTCTCTGTCTCTGTCACCCCCATCTCTCTGTCTCTCTCTCTGTCTCTCTCTCTGTCTATGTCACCCCCCCTCTCTCTCTGTCTCTCTCTCTGTCTCTGCCTCCCTCCTCTCTCTCTGTCTCTGCCTCCCCCACTCTGTCTCTCTGTCTCTCTCTCCCCCCTCTCTCTGTCTTTGTCTCCCCCTCTCTCTCTTTCTGTCTTTGTCTCCCACTCTCTCTGTCTCTGTCTCCCCTATCTCTGTCTCTGTCTCCCCCTATCTCTGTCTCTGTCTCCCCCTCTCTCTGTCTCTGTCTCCCCCTCTCTCTGTCTCTGTCTCCCCCTCTCTCTGTCTCTGTCTCCCCCTCTCTCTGTCTCTGTCTCCCTCTATCTCTGTCTCTGTCTCCCTCTATCTCTGTCTCTGTCTCCCCCTATCTCTGTCTCTGTCTCCCCCTATCTCTGTCTCTGTCTCCCCCTATCTCTGTCTCTGTCTCTGTCTTTGTCTCCCCCCTCTCTCTCTCTGTCGCTGTCTCTGTCTCCCCCTCTCTCTCTCTCTGTCTCTGTCTCGGTCTCCCTCTCTCTCTCTGTCTCTGTCTCCCCCACCCTCTCTCTCTGTCTCTCCCTCTCTCTCTGCCTATGTCTCTCTCCCTCTCTCTCTCTGTCGCTGTCTCTGTCTCCCCTTCTCTCTCACTCTTTGTCGCTGTCTCTGTCTCCCCCTCTCTCCGTCTCCGTCTCCGTCTCTCTCTCTCTCTGTCTCTGTCTCCCCCTCTATCTCTCTCTCTCTGTCTCTGTCTCCCCTCTCTCTCTCGCTGTCTCTGTCTCCCCCTCTCCCTCTCTGTCTCTGTCTCCCCCTCTCTCTCTCTCTCTGTGTCTGTCTCCCCCCCTCTCTCTCTGTATCTGTCTCCACCCCCTCTCTCTCTGTATCTGTCTCCCCCACCTCTCTCTCTGTATCTGTCTCCCCCCCCCTCTCTCTGTCTCTGTCTCCCCCCCTCCCCCTCTCTGTCTCTGTCTCCCCCCTCCCCCTCTGTGTCTCTGTCTCCCCCCTCCCCCTCTGTGTCTCTGTCTCCCGCTCTCTCTGTCTCTGTCTCCCGCTCTCTCTGTCTCTGTCTCCCCCTCTCTCTGTCTCTGTCTCCCCCTCTCTCTGTCTCTGTCTCCCCCTCTCTCTGTCTCTGTCTCCCCCTCTCTCTGTCTCTGTCTCCCCCTCTCTCTGTCTCTGTCTCCCCCCTCCTCTGTCTCCCCCTATCTCTGTCTCTGTCTCTGTCTTTGTCTCCCCCCTCTCTCTCTCTGTCGCTGTCTCTGTCTCCCCCTCTCTCTCTCTCTGTCTCTGTCTCGTCTCCCTCTCTCTCTCTGTCTCTGTCTCCCCCCACCCTCTCTATCTGTCTCTCCCTCTCTCTCTGCCTATGTCTCTCCCCCTCTCTCTCTCTCGTCGCTGTCTCTGTCTCCCCTTCTCTCTCACTCTTTGTCGCTATCTCTGTCTCCCCCTCTCTCCGTCTCCGTCTCCGTCTCTCTCTCTCTCTCTGTCTCTGTCTCCCCCTCTATCTCTCTTCTCTCTGTCTCTGTCTCCCCTCTCTCTCTCTCTGTCTCTGTCTCCCCCTCTCCCTCTCTGTCTCTGTCTCCCCCTCTCTCTCTCTCTCTGTGTCTGTCTCCCCCCCTCTCTCTCTGTATCTGTCTCCCTCCCCCCTCTCTCTGTCTCTGTCTCCCCCCTCCCCCTCTCTGTCTCTGTCTCCCCCCCTCCCCCTCTCTGTCTCTGTCTCCCCCCTCCCCCTCTCTGTCTCTGTCTCCCCCTCCCCCTCTCTGTCTCTGTCTCCCCCCTCCCCCTCTGTGTCTCTGTCTCCCCCCTCTCTCTGTCTCTGTCTCCCCCTCTCTCTGTCTCTGTCTCCCCCTCTCTCTGTCTCTGTCTCCCCCTCTCTCTGTCTCTGTCTTTGTCTCCCCCTCTCTCTCTCTGTCTCTGACTGCCTCCCTCTCTCTGTCTCTCTCTCTGTCTCCCTCCCTCTCTCTGTCTCTGACTGCCTCTCTCTCTGTCTCCCTCCCTCACTCTGTCTCCCTCCCTCACTCTGTCTCCCTCCCTCACTCTGTCTCCCTCCCTCACTCTGTCTCTCTCTCTCTGTCACCCCCCCTCTCTCTGTCTCCTTCCCGCTCTCTGTTTCTCTCTCTGTCTCCTTCCCGCTCTCTGTCTCTCTCTCTGTCCCCCTCCCTCTCTGTCTCCCTCCCTCTCTCTGTCTCTCTCTCTGTCTCCCTCTCACTCTCTGTCTCTGATTCCCTCCCTCTCTCTGTTTCTCTCTGTCTCCCTCCCTCTCTCTCTGTCTCTCTCTCTGTCTCTGTCACCCCCCATCTCTCTGTCTCTCTGTCTGTCTCTCTCTCTGTCTATGTCACCCCCCTCTCTCTCTGTCTCTCTCTCTGTCTCTGCCTCCCCCCTCTCTCTCTCTGTCTCTGCCTCCCCCCATCTCTCTCTGTCTCTGCCTCTGTCTCCCCCCTCTCTCTCTCTGTCTTTGTCTCCCACTCTCCCTGTCTCTGTCTCCCCCTCTCTCTGTCTCCTCCTCTCTCTGTCTCTGTCTCCCCCTCTCTCTGTCTCTGTCTCCCCCTATCTCTGTCTTTGTCTCCCCCTCTCTCTGTCTCTGTCTTTGTCTCCCCCTCTCTCTGTCTCTGTCTTTGTCTCCCCCTCTCTCTGTCTCTGTCTTTGTCTCCCCCTCTCTCTGTCTCTGTCTTTGTCTCCCTCCCTCTCTCTGTCTCTGTCTCCCTCCCTCTCTCTGTCTCTGTCTCCCTCCCTCTCTCTGTCTCTGTCTCCCTCCCTCCCTCTGTCTCCCTCCCTCCCTCTGTCTCCCTCCCTCCCTCTGTCTCCCTCCCTCTGTCTCCCTCCCTCTGTCTCCCTCCCTCTGTCTCTCTCTCTCTCTGTCAGCCCCCCTCTCTCTGTCTCTCTCTCTCTGTCTCCTTCCCGCTCTCTGTCTTCTCTCTGTCTCCTTCCCGCTCTCTGTCTCTCTCTCTGTCCCCCTCCCTCTCTGTCTCCCTCCCTCTCTCTGTCTCTCTCTCTGTCTCCCTCTCTCTCTCTGTCTCTGACTCCCTCCCTCTCTCTGTTTCTCTCTGTCTCCCTCCCTCTCTCTGTCTCTCTCTCTGTCTCTGTCACCCCCCATCTCTCTGTCTCCCCCCATCTCTCTGTCTCCCTTCCTCTCTCTGTCTCTCTCTCTGTCTCTGTCACCCCCATCTCTCTGTCTCTCTCTCTGTCTCTCTCTCTGTCTATGTCACCCCCCTCTCTCTCTGTCTCTCTCTCTGTCTCTGCCTCTCCCCTCTCTCTCTGTCCCTGCCTCCCCCACTCTGTCTCTCTGTCTCTCTCTCCCCCCCTCTCTCTGTCTTTGTCTCCCCCTCTCTCTCTTTCTGTCTCTGTCTCCCACTCTCTCTGTCTCTGTCTCCCCTATCTCTGTCTCTGTCTCCCCCTATCTCTGTCTCTGTCTCCCCCTCTCTCTGTCTCTGTCTCCCCCTCTCTCTGTCTCTGTCTCCCCCTCTCTCTGTCTCTGTCTCCCCCTCTCTCTGTCTCTGTCTCCCCCTCTCTCTGTCTCTGTCTCCCTCTATCTCTGTCTCTGTCTCCCTCTATCTCTGTCTCTGTCTCCCTCTATCTCTGTCTCTGTCTCCCCCTATCTCTGTCTCTGTCTCCCCCTATCTCTGTCTCTGTCTCCCCCTATCTCTGTCTCTGTCTCTGTCTTTGTCTCCCCCCTCTCTCTCTCTGTCGCTGTCTCTGTCTCCCCCTCTCTCTCTCTCTGTCTCTGTCTCGGTCTCCCTCTCTCTCTCTGTCTCTGTCTCCCCCACCCTCTCTCTCTGTCTCTCCCTCTCTCTCTGCCTCTGTCTCTCCCCCTCTCTCTCTCTGTCGCTGTCTCTGTCTCCCCTTCTCTCTCACTCTTGGTCGCTGTCTCTGTCTCCCCCTCTCTCCGTCTCCGTCTCCGTCTCTCTCTCTCTCTCTCTGTCTCTGTCTCCCCCTCTATCTCTCTCTCTCTGTCTCTGTCTCCCCTCTCTCTCTCTCTGTCTCAGTCTCCCCCTCTCCCTCTCTGTCTCTGTCTCCCCCTCTCTCTCTCTCTCTGTGTCTGTCTCCCCCCCTCTCTCTCTGTATCTGTCTCCCCCCCATCTCTCTCTGTATCTGTCTCCCCCGCCTCTCTCTCTGTATCTGTCTCGCCCACCCCTCTCTGTCTCTGTCTCCCCCCTCCCCCTCTCTGTCTCTGTCTCCCCCCTCCCCCTCTCTGTCTCTGTCTCCCCCCTCCCCCTCTCTGTCTCTGTCTCCCCCCTCCCCCTCTCTGTCTCTATCTCCCCCCTCCCCCTCTGTGTCTCTGTCTCCCCCTCTCTCTGTCTCTGTCTCCCCCTCTCTCTGTCTCTGTCTCCCCCTCTCCCTGTCTCTGTCTCCCCCTCTCTCTGTCTCTGTCTCCCCCTCTCTCTGTCTCTGTCTTTGTCTCCCCCTCTCTCTCTCTGTCTCTGACTGCCTCCCTCTCTCTGTCTCTCTCTCTGTCTCCCTCCCTCTCTCTGTCTCTGACTGCCTCTCTCTCTGTCTCCCTCCCTCACTCTGTCTCCCTCCCTCACTCTGTCTCTCTCTCTCTGTCACCCCTCCTCTCTCTGTCTCCTTCCCGCTCTGTTTCTCTCTGTCTCCTTCCCGCTCTCTGTCTCTCTCTCTGTCCCCCTCCCTCTCTGTCTCCCTCCCTCTCTCTGTTTCTCTCTGTCTCCCTCCCTCTCTCTCTGTCTCTCTCTCTGTCTCTGTCACCCCCATCTCTCTGTCTCTCTGTCTGTCTCTCTCTCTGTCTATGTCACCCCCCTCTCTCTCTGTCTCTCTCTCTGTCTCTGCCTCCCCCCCCTCTCTCTCTGTCTCTGCCTCTGTCTCCCCCCTCTCTCTCTCTGTCTTTGTCTCCAACTCTCTCTGTCTCTGTCTTTGTCTCCCACTCTCTCTGTCTCTGTCTCTGTCTCCCCCTCTCTCTGTCTCCTCCTCTCTCTGTCTCTGTCTCCCCCTCTCTCTGTCTCTGTCTCCCCCTCTCTCTTTGTCTCCCCCTCTCTCTGTCTCTGTCTTTGTCTCCCCCTCTCTCTGTCTCTGTCTTTGTCTCCCCCTCTCTGTCTCTGTCTCTCCCTCCCTCTGTCTCTCCCTCCCTCTGTCTCTCCCTCCCTCTGTCTCTCCCTCCCTCTGTCTCTCCCTCCCTCTGTCTCTCCCTCTGTCTCCCTCCCTCTGTCTCTCTCTCTCTCTGTCAGCCCCCCTCTCTCTGTCTCTCTCTCTCTGTCTCCTTCCCGCTCTCTGTCTCTCTCTCTGTCTCCTTCCCGCTGTCTGTCTCTCTCTCTTTCCCCCTCCCTCTCTCTGTCTCTGACTCCCTCCCTCTCTCTGTTTCTCTCTGTCTCCCTCCCTCTCTCTGTCTCTCTCTCTGTCTCTGTCACCCCCCATCTCTCTGTCTCTCTCTCTGTCTCTGTCACCCCCCATCTCTCTGTCTCCCTTCCTCTCTCTGTCTCTCTCTCTGTCTCTGTCACCCCCATCTCTCTGTCTCTCTCTCTGTCTCTCTCTCTGTCTATGTCACCTCCCTTCTCTCTCTGTCTCCCCCTATCTCTGTCTCTGCCTCCCCCCTCTCTCTCTGTCTCTGCCTCCCCCACTCTGTCTCTCTGTCTCTCTCTCCCCCCTTCTCTCTGTCTTTGTCTCCCCCTCTCTCTCTTTCTGTCTTTGTCTCCCCCTCTCTCTCTTTCTGTCTTTGTCTCCCACTCTCTCTGTCTCTGTCTCCCCTATCTCTGTCTCTGTCTCCCCCTATCTCTGTCTCTGTCTCCCCCTATCTCTGTCTCTGTCTCCCCCTATCTCTGTCTCTGTCTCCCCCTATCTCTGTCTCTGTCTCCCCCTATCTCTGTCTCTGTCTCTGTCTTTGTCTCCCCCCCTCTCTCTGTTTCTGTCCCTGTCTCCCCACCTCTCTCTCTCTGTCGCTTTCTCTGTCTCTCCCTCTCTCTCTCTCCGTCTCTGTCTCGGTCTCCCTCTCTCTCTCTGTCTCTGTCTCCCGCACCCTCTCTCTCTGTCTCTCCCTCTCTCTCTGTCCCTGTCTCCCCCACTCCCTCTCTCTGTCGCTGTCTCTGTCTCTCCCTCTCTCTCTCTCTGTCTCTGTCTCGGTCTCCCTCTCTCTCTCTGTCTCTGTCTTCCCCACCCTCTCTCTCTGTCTCTCCCTCTCTCTCTGTCTCTGTCTCTCCCCCTCTCTCTCTCTGTCGCTGTCTCTGTCTCCCCTTCTCTCTCACTCTTTGTCGCTGTCTCCGTCTCCCCCTCTCTCCGTCTCCGTCTCCGTCTCTCTCTCTCTCTCTGTCTCTGTCTCCCCCTCTCTCTCTCTCTCTCTCTCTCTGTCTCTGTCTCCACCTCTATCTCTCTCTCTCTGTCTCTGTCTCCCCTCTCTCTCTCTCTGTCTCTGTCTCCCCCTCACTCTCTCTGTCTCTGTCTCCCCCTCTCTCTCTCTCTCTGTGTCTGTCTCCCCCCCTCTCTCTCTGTATCTGTCTCCCCCCCCTCTCTCTCTGTATCTGTCTCCCCCCCCTATCTCTGTCTCTGTCTCCCCCCTCCCCCTCGCTGTCTCTGTCTCCCCCCTCCCCCTCTCTCTGTCTCTGTCTCCCCCTCTCTCTGTCTCTGTCTCCCCCTCTCTCTGTCCCTGTCTCCCCCTCTCTCTGTCTCTGTCTCCCCCTCTCTCTGTCTCTGTCTCTGTCTCCCCCTCTCTCTGTCTCTGTCTCTGTCTCCCCCTCTCTCTGTCTCTGTCTTTGTCTCCCCCTCTCGCTGTCTCTGTCTTTGTCTCCCCCTCTCGCTGTCTCTGTCTTTGTCTCCCCCTCTCGCTGTCTCTGTCTTTGTCTCCCCCTCTCGCTTCTCTGTCTTTGTCTCCCCCTCTCTCTGTCGCTGTCTCTGTCTCCCTCCCTCTCTCTGTCTCTGTCTCCCTCCCTCTATCTGTCTCTGTCTCCCTCCCTCTATCTGTCTCTGCCTCCCTCCCTCTATCTGTCTCTGTCTCCCTCCCTCTCTCTGTCTCCCTCCCTCTCTCTGTCTCCCTCCCTCTCTGTTTCTCTCTCTCTCTCGGTCTCTCTCTCTCGGTCTCTCTCTCTCGGTCTCTCTCTCTCTCTGTCACCCCCCCCTCTCTCTGTCCGTCTCTCTCTGTCTCCTTCCCGCTCTCTCTCTCTCTCTGTCCCCCTCCCTCTCTGTCTCCCTCCCTCTCTCTGTCTCTCTCTCTGTCTCTGATTCCCTCCCCCTCTCTGTTTCTCTCTGTCTCCCTCCCTCTCTCTGTCTCTCTCTCTGTCTATGTCACCCCCCCCTCTCTCTCTGTCTCTCTCTCTCTGTCTCTGCCTCCCCCCTCTCTCTCTCTGTCTCTGCCTCCCCCCCCCTCTCTCTCTGTCTCTGTCTCCCCGCTCTCTCTGTCTCTGTCTCCCCGCTCTCTCTGTCTCTGTCTCCCCCTCTCTCTCTCTGTCTCTGTCTCCCCCTCTCTCTCTCTGTCTCTGTCTCCCCCTCTCTCTCTCTGTCTCTGTCTCCCCCTCTCTCTCTCTGTCTCTGTCTCCCCCTCTCTCTCTCTCTGTCTCTGTCTCCCCCTCTCTCTGTCTCTGTCTCTGTCTCCCCCTCTCTCTGTCTCTGTCTCCCCCTCTCTCTGTCTCTGTCTCCCCCTCTCTCTGTCTCCCCCAATCTCTGTCTCTGTCTCCCCCTATCTCTGTCTCTGTCTCCCCCTATCTCTGTCTCTGTCTCCCCCAATCTCTGTCTCTGTCTCCCCCTCTCTCCGTCTCCGTCTCCCCCTCTCTCTCTCTCTCTGTCTCTGTCTCCACCTCTATCTCTCTCTCTCTGTCTCTGTCTCCCCTCTCTCTCTCTCTGTCTCTGTCTCCCCCTCTCTCTCTCTGTCTCTGTCTCCCCCCCTCTCTCTCTGTATCTGTCTCCCCCCCCTCTCTCTCTGTATCCGTCTCCACCCCCTCTCTCTGTTTCTGTCTCCCCCCTCCCCCTCGCTGTCTCTGTCTCCCCCCTCCCACTCTCTCTGTCTCTGTCTCCCCCTCTCTCTGTCTCTGTCTCCCCCTCTCTCTGTCTCTGTCTCCCCCTCTCTCTGTCTCTGTCTCCCCCTCTCTCTGTCTCTGTCTCCCCCTCTCTCTGTCTCTGTCTCCCCCTCTCTCTGTCTCTGTCTTTGTCTCCCCCTCTCGCTGTCTCTGTCTTCCCCTCTCGCTGTCTCTGTCTTTGTCTCCCCCTCTCTCTGTCGCTGTCTCTGTATCCCGCCCTCTCTCTGTCTCTGTCTCCCTCCCTCTCTCTGTCTCTGTCTCCCTCCCTCTATCTGTCTCTGTCTCCCTCCCTCTATCTGTCTCTGTCTCCCTCCCTCTATCTGTCTCTGTCTCCCTCCCTCTATCTGTCTCTGTCTCCCTCCCTCTCTCTGTCTCTGCCTCCCTCCCTCTATCTGTCTCTGTCTCCCTCCCTCTATCTGTCTCTGTCTCCCTACCCTCTCTCTGTCTCCCTCCCTCACTCTGTCTCCCTCCCTCTCTCTGTCTCCCTCCCTCTCTCTGTCTCCCTCCCTCTCTCTGTCTCCCTCCCTCTCTGTTTCTCTCTCTCTCTCGGTATCTCTCTCTCGGTCTCTCTCTCTCGTCTCTCTCTCTCTCTGTCACCCCCCCTCTCTCTGTCCGTCTCTCTCTGTCTCCTTCCCGCTCTCTCTCTCTCTCTGTCCCCCTCCCTCTCTGTCTCCCTCCCTCTCTCTGTCTCTCTCTCTGTCTCTGATTCCCTCCCCCTCTCTGTTTCTCTCTGTCTACCTCCCTCTCTCTGTCTCTCTCTCTGTCTCTGTCACCCCCCATCTCTCTGTCTCTGTCTCCCCCTCTCTCTGTCTCTGTCTCCCCCTATCTCTGTCTCCCCCAATCTCTGTCTCTGTCTCCCCCTATCTCTGTCTCTGTCTCCCACTCACTCCGTCTCCGTCTCCCCCTCTCTCTTTCTCTGTCTCCCCCTCTCTCTGTCTCTGTCTCCCCCTCTCTCTGTCTCTGTCTCCCCCTCTCTCTGTCTCTGTCTCCCCCTCTCTCTGTCTCTGTCTCCCCCTCTCTCTGTCTCTGTCTCCCCCTCTCTCTGTCTCTGTCTCCCCCTCTCTCTGTCTCCCCCTATCTCTGTCTCTGTCTCCCCCTATCTCTGTCTCTGTCTCCCCCTATCTCTGTCTCTGTCTCCCCCTATCTCTGTCTCTGTCTCCCCCTATCTCTGTCTCTGTCTCCCCCTCTCTCCGTCTCCGTCTCCCCCTCTCTCTCTCTCTCTCTCTCTCTGTCTCTGTCTCCACCTCTATCTCTCTCTCTCTGTCTCTGTATCCCCTCTCTCTCTCTCTGTCTCTGTCTCCCCCTCTCTCTCTCTGTCTCTGTCTCCCCCTCTCTTTCTCTCTCTGTGTCTGTCTCCCCCCCTCTCTCTCTGTATCTGTCTCCCCCCCCTCTCTCTCTGTATCTGTCTCCCCCCCCTCTCTCTGTTTCTGTCTCCCCCCTCCCCCTCGCTGTCTCTGTCTCCCCCCTCCCCCTCTCTCTGTCTCTGTCTCCCCCTCTCTCTGTCTCTGTCTCCCCCTCTCTCTGTCTCTGTCTCCCCCTCTCTCTGTCTCTGTCTCCCCCTCTCGCTGTCTCTGTCTTTGTCTCCCCCTCTCGCTGTCTCTGTCTTTGTCTCCCCCTCTCGCTGTCTCTGTCTTTGTCTCCCCCTCTCGCTGTCTCTGTCTTTGTCTCCCCCTCTCTCTGTCGCTGTCTCTGTCTCCCTCCCTCTCTCTGTCTCTGTCTCCCTCCCTCTCTCTGTCTCTGTCTCCCTCCCTCTATCTGTCTCTGTCTCCCTCCCTCTATCTGTCTCTGCCTCCTTCCCTCTATCTGTCTCTGTCTCCCTCCCTCTATCTGTCTCTGTCTCCCTCCCTCTCTCTGTCTCCCTCCCTCTCTCTGTCTCCCTCCCTCTCTGTTTCTCTCTCTCGGTCTCTCTCTCTCGGTCTCTCTCACTCTCTGTCACCCCCCCTCTCTCTGTCCGTCTCTCTCTGTCTCCTTCCCGCTCTCTCTCTCTCTCTGTCCCCCTCCCTCTCTGTCTCCCTCCCTCTCTCTGTCTCTCTCTCTGTCTCTGATTCCCTCCCCCTCTCTGTTTCTCTCTGTCTCCCTCCCTCTCTCTGTCTCTCTCTCTGTCTCTGTCACCCCCCATCTCTCTGTCTCTCTCTCTGTCTATGTCACCCCCCCTCGCTCTCTGTCTCTCTCTCTCTGTCTCTGCCTCCCCCCTCTCTCTCTCTGTCTCTGTCTCGGTCTCCCTCTCTCTCTCTGTCTCTGTCTCCCCCCCTCTCTCTCTCTGTCGCTGTCTCTGTCTCTCCCTCTCTCTCTCTCTGTCTCTGTCTCTGTCTCTGTCTCGGTCTCCCTCTCTCTCTCTGTCTCTGTCTTCCCCACCCTCTCTCTCTGTCTCTCCCTCTCTCTCTGTCTCTGTCTCTGTCTCTCCCCCTCTCTCTCTCTGTCGCTGTCTCTGTCTCCCCTTCTCTCTCACTCTTTGTCGCTGTCTCCGTCTCCCCCTCTCTCCGTCTCCGTCTCCGTCTCTCTCTCTCTGTCTCCCCCTCTCTCTCTCTCTCTCTCTCTCTCTGTCTCAGTCTCCACCTCTATCTCTCTCTCTCTGTCTCTGTCTCCCCTCTCTCTCTCTCTGTCTCTGTCTCCCCCTCACTCTCTCTGTCTCTGTCTCCCCCTCTCTCTCTCTCTCTCTGTGTCTGTCTCCCCCCCTCTCTCTCTGTATCTGTCTCCCCCCCCTCTCTCTCTGTATCTGTCTCCCCCCCCTCTCTCTGTCTCTGTCTCCCCCCCCCTCCCCCTCGCTGTCTCTGTCTCCCCCCCTCCCCCTCTCTCTGTCTCTGTCTCCCCCTCTCTCTGTCTCTGTCTCCCCCTCTCTCTGTCTCTGTTTCCCCCTCTCTCTGTCTCTGTCTCCCCCTCTCTCTGTCTCTGTCTCCCCCTCTCTCTGTCTCTGTCTTTGTCTCCCCCTCTCGCTGTCTCTGTCTTTGTCTCCCCCTCTCGCTGTCTCTGTCTTTGTCTCCCCCTCTCGCTGTCTCTGTCTTTGTCTCCCCCTCTCGCTTCTCTGTCTTTGTCTCTCCCTCTCTCTGTCTCTGTCTCCCTCCCTCTATCTGTCTCTGTCTCCCTCCCTCTATCTGTCTCTGTCTCCCTCCCTCTATCTGTCTCTGCCTCCCTCCCTCTATCTGTCTCTGTCTCCCTCCCTCTATCTGTCTCTGTCTCCCTCCCTCTCTCTGTCTCCCTCCCTCTCTCTGTCTCCCTCCCTCTCTCTGTCTCCCTCCCTCTCTCTGTCTCCCTCCCTCTCTGTTTCTCTCTCTCTCTCGGTCTCTCTCTCTCGGTCTCTCTCTCTCGTTCTCTCTCTCTCTCTGTCACCCCCCCTCTCTCTGTCCGTCTCTCTCTGTCTCCTTCCCGCTTTCTCTCTCTCTCTGTCCCCCTGCCTCTCTGTCTCCCTCCCTCTCTCTGTCTCTCTCTCTGTCTCTGATTCCCTCCCCCTCTCTGTTTCTCTCTGTCTCCCTCCCTCTGTCTCTCTCTCTGTCTCTGTCACCCCCCCTCTCTGTCTCTCTCTCTGTCTATGTCACCCCCCCTCTCTCTCTGTCTCTCTCTCTCTGTCTCTGCCTCCCCCCTCTCTCTCTCTGTCTCTGCCTCCCCCCCCTCTCTCTCTGTCTCTGTCTCCCCGCTATCTCTGTCTCTGTCTCCCCGCTCTCTCTGTCTCTGTCTCCCCCTCTCTCTCTCTGTCTCTGTCTCCCCCTCTCTCTCTCTCTGTCTCTGTCTCCCCCTCTCTCTGTCTCTGTCTCTGTCTCCCCCTCTCTCTGTCTCTGTCTCCCCCTCTCTCTGTCTCTGTCTCCCCCAATCTCTGTCTCCCCCAATCTCTGTCTCTGTCTCCCCCTATCTCTGTCTCTGTCTCCCCCAATCTCTGTCTCTGTCTCCCCCTCTCTCCGTCTCCGTCTCCCCCTCTCTCTCTCTCTCTCTGTCTCTGTCTCCACCTCTATCTCTCTCTCTCTGTCTCTGACTCCCCTCTCTCTCTCTCTGCCTCTGTCTCCCCCTCTCTCTCTCTGTCTCTGTCTCCCCCCCCTCTCTCTCTGTATCTGTCTCCCCCCCCTCTCTCTGTTTCTGTCTCCCCCCTCCCCCTCGCTGTCTCTGTCTCCCCCCTCCCCCTCTCTCTGTCTCTGTCTCCCCCTCTCTCTGTCTCTGTCTCCCCCTCTCTCTGTCTCTGTCTCCCCCTCTCTCTGTCTTTGTCTCCCCCTCTCTCTGTCTTTGTCTCCCCCTCTCTCTGTCTCTGTCTCCCCCTCTCTCCGTCTCTGTCTCCCCCTCTCTCTGTCTCTGTCTTTGTCTCCCCCTCTTGCTGTCTCTGTCTTCCCCTCTCGCTGTCTCTGTCTTTGTCTCCCCCTCTCTCTGTCGCTGTCTCTGTCTCCCTCCCTCTCTCTGTCTCTGTCTCCCTCCCTCTCTCTGTCTCTGTCTCCCTCCCTCTATCTGTCTCTGTCTCCCTCCCTCTATCTGTCTCTGTCTCCCTCCCTCTATCTGTCTCTGTCTCCCTCTCTCTGTCTCCCTCCCTCTCTCTGTCTCCCTCCCTCTCTCTGTCTCCCTCCCTCTCTCTGTCTCCCTCCCTCTCTCTGTCTCCCTCCCTCTCTGTTTCTCTCTCTCTCTCGGTCTCTCTCTCTCGGTCTCTCTCTCTCGTCTCTCTCTCTCTCTGACACCCCCCCTCTCTCTGTCCGTCTCTCTCTGTCTCCTTCCCGCTCTCTCTCTCTCTCTGTCCCCCTCCCTCTCTGTCTCCCTCCCTCTCTCTGTCTCTCTCTCTGTCTCCCTCCCTCTCTCTTTCTCTCTCTCTGTCTCTGTCACACCCCATCTCTCTGTCTCTGTCTCCCCCTCTCTCTTTCTCTCTCTCTGTCTCTGTCACACCCCATCTCTCTGTCTCTGTCTCCCCCTCTCTCTGTCTCTGTCTCCCCTCTCTCTGTCTCTGTCTCCCCCTCTCTCTGTCTCTGTCTCCCCCTATCTCTGTCTCCCCCAATCTCTGTCTCCCCCAATCTCTGTCTCTGTCTCCCCCTATCTCTGTCTCTGTCTCCCCCTATCTCTGTCTCTGTCTCCCCCTATCTCTGTCTCTGTCTCCCCCTATCTCTGTCTCTGTCTCCACCTCTATCTCTCTCTCTCTGTTTCTCTCTGTCTCCCTCCCTCTCTCTTTCTCTCTCTCTGTCTCTGTCACACCCCATCTCTCTGTCTCTGTCTCCCCCTCTCTCTGTCTCTGTCTCCCCCTCTCTCTGTCTCTGTCTCCCCCTCTCTCTGTCTCTGTCTCCCCCTCTCTCTGTCTCCCCCAATCTCTGTCTCCCCCAATCTCTGTCTCTGTCTCCCCCTATCTCTGTCTCTGTCTCCCCCTATCTCTGTCTCTGTCTCCCCCTATCTCTGTCTCTGTCTCCCCCTATCTCTGTCTCTGTCTCCCCCTATCTCTGTCTCTGTCTCCCCCTATCTCTGTCTCTGTCTCCCCCTATCTCTGTCTCTGTCTCCCCCTATCTCTGTCTCTGTCTCCCCCTATCTCTGTCTCTGTCTCCACCTCTATCTCTCTCTCTCTGTCTCTGTATCCCCTCTCTCTCTCTCTGTCTCTGTCTCCCCCTCTCTCTCTCTGTCTCTGTCTCCCCCTCTCTCTCTCTCTCTGTGTCTGTCTCCCCCCCTCTCTCTCTGTATCTGTCTCCCCCCCTCTCTCTCTGTATCTGTCTCCCCCCCCTCTATCTGTTTCTGTCTCCCCCCTCCCCCTCTCTCTGTCTCTGTCTCCCCCTCTCTCTGTCTCTGTCTCCCCCTCTCTCTGTCTCTGTCTCCCCCTCTCTCTGTCTCTGTCTCCCCCTCTCTCTGTCTCTGTCTCCCCCTCTCTCTGTCTCTGTCTTTGTCTCCCCCTCTCGCTGTCTCTGTCTTTGTCTCCCCCTCTCGCTGTCTCTGTCTTTGTCTCCCCCTCTCTCTGTCGCTGTCTCTGTCTCCCTCCCTCTCTCTGTCTCTGTCTCCCTCCCTCTATCTGTCTCTGCCTCCCTCCCTCTATCTGTCTCTGTCTCCCTCCCTCTATCTGTCTCTGTCTCCCTCCCTCTCTCTGTCTCCCTCCCTCTCTCTGTCTCCCTCCCTCTCTCTGTCTCCCTCCCTCTCTCTGTCTCCCTCCCTCTCTGTTTCTCTCTCTCTCTCGGTCTCTCTCTCTCGGTCTCTCTCTCTCGGTCTCTCTCTCTCTCTGTCACCCCCCCTCTCTCTGTCCGTCTCTCTCTGTCTCCCTCCCGCTCTCTCTCTCTCTCTGTCCCCCTCCCTCTCTGTCTCCCTCCCTCTCTCTGTCTCTCTCTCTGTCTCTGATTCCCTCCCCCTCTCTGTTTCTCTCTGTCTCCCTCCCTCTCTCTGTCTCTCTCTCTGTCTCTGTCACCCCCCATCTCGCTGACTCTCTCTCTGTCTATGTCACCCCCCCTCTCTCTCTGTCTCTCTCTCTCTGTCTCTGCCTCCCCCCTCTCTCTCTCTGTCTCTGCCTCCCCCCCCACCTCTCTGTCTCTGCCTCCCCCCCCCCCTCTCTGTCTCTGCCTCCCCGCTCTCTCTGTCTCTGTCTCCCCGCTCTCTCTGTCTCTGTCTCCCCCTCTCTCTCTCTGTCTCTGTCTCCCCCTCTCTCTCTCTGTCTCTGTCTCCCCCTCTCTCTCTCTCTGTCTCTGTCTCCCCCTCTCTCTATCTCTGTCTCTGTCTCCCCCTCTCTCTGTCTCTGTCTCCCCCTCTCTCTGTCTCTGTCTCCCCCTCTCTCTGTCTCTGTCTCTCCCTCTCTCTGTCTCTGTCTCCCCCAATCTCTGTCTCTGTCTCCCCCAATCTCTGTCTCTGTCTCCCCCTATCTCTGTCTATGTCTCCCCCTATCTCTGTCTCTGTCTCCCCCTATCTCTGTCTCTGTCTCCCCCTCTCTCCGTCTCGGTCTCCCCCTCTCGCTCTCTCTCTCTCTCTCTCTCTCTGTCTCCACCTCTATCTCTCTCTCTCTGTCTCTGTCTCCCCTCTCTCTCTCTCTGTCTCTGTCTCCCCCTCTCTCTCTCTGTCTCTGTCTCCCCGTCTCTCTCTCTCTCTGTGTCTGTCTCCCCCCCCCTCTCTCTCTGTATCTGTCTCCCCCCCCTCTCTCTGTCTCTGTCTCACCCCTCCCCCTCGCTGTCTCTGTCTCCCCCCTCCCCCTCTCTCTGTGAGTGTCTCCCCCTCTCTCTGTCTCTGTCTCCCCCTCTCTCTGTCTCTGTCTCCCCCTCTCTCTGTCTCTGTCTCCCCCTCTCTCTGTCTCTGTCTCTGTCTCCCCCTCTCTCTGTCTCTGTCTCTGTCTCCCCCTCTCTCTGTCTCTGTCTCTGTCTCCCCCTCTCTCTGTCTCTGTCTCTGTCTCCCCCTCTCTCTGTCTCTGTCTTTGTCTCCCCCTCTCGCTGTCTCTGTCTTTGTCTCCCCCTCTCTCTGTCTCTGTCTCTGTCTCCCTCTATCTCTGTCTCCCCCAATCTCTGTCTCTGTCTCCCCCTATCTCTGTCTCTGTCTCCCCCTATCTCTGTCTCTGTCTCCCCCTATCTCTGTCTCTGTCTCCCCCTCTCTCTGTCTCTGTCTCCCCCTCTCTCTGTCTCTGTCTCCCCCTCTCTCTGTCTCTGTCTCCCCCTCTCTCTGTCTCTGTCTCCCCCTCTCTCTGTCTCTGTCTCCCCCTATCTCTGTCTCTGTCTCCCCCTATCTCTGTCTCTGTCTCCCCCTATCTCTGTCTCTGTCTCCCCCTATCTCTGTCTCTGTCTCCCCCTATCTCTGTCTCTGTCTCCCCCTCTCTCCGTCTCCGTTTCCCCCTCTCTCTCTCTCTCTCTCTCTCTGTCTCTGTCTCCACCTCTATCTCTCTCTCTCTGTCTCTGTCTCCCCACTCTCTCTCTCTGTCTCTGTCTCCCCCTCTCTCTCTCTCTGTGTGTCTGTCTCCCCCCCTCTCTCTCTGTATCTGTCTCCCCCCCTCTCTCTCTGTATCTGTCTCCCCCCCCTCTCTCTGTTTCTGTCTCCCCCCTCCCCCTCGCTGTCTCTGTCTCCCCCCTCCACCTCTCTCTGTCTCTGTCTCCCCCTCTCTCTGTCTCTGTCTCCCCCTCTCTCTGTCTCTGTCTCCCCCTCTCTCTGTCTCTGTCTCCCCCTCTCTCTGTCTCTGTCTCCCCCTCTCTCTGTCTCTGTCTCCCCCTCTCTCTGTCTCTGTCTCCCCCTCTCTCTGTCTCTGTCTCCCCCTCTCTCTGTCTCTGTCTCCCCCTCTCTCTGTCTCTGTCTTTGTCTCCCCCTCTCGCTGTCTCTGTCTTTTTCTCCCCCTCTCGCTGTCTCTGTCTTTGTCTCCCCCTCTCGCTGTCTCTGTCTTTGTCTCCCCCTCTCGCTGTCGCTGTCTCTGTCTCCCTCCCTCTCTCTGTCTCTGTCTCCCTCCCTCTCTCTGTCTCTGTCTCCCTCCCTCTATCTGTCTCTGTCTCCCTCCCTCTATCTGTCTCTGCCTCCCTCCCTCTATCTGTCTCTGTCTCCCTCCCTCTCTCTGTCTCCCTCCCTCTCTCTGTCTCCCTCCCTCTCTCTGTCTCCCTCCCTCTCTGTTTCTCTCTCTCTCTCGGTCTCTCTCTCTCGGTCTCTCTCTCTCGGTCTCTCTCTCTCGGTCTCTCTCTCTCTCTGTCACCCCCCCTCTCTCTGTCCGTCTCTCTCTGTCTCCTTCCCGCTCTCTCTCTCTCTCTGTCCCCCTCCCTCTCTGTCTCCCTCCCTCTCTCTGTCTCTCTCTCTGTCTCTGATTCCCTCCCCCTCTCTGTTTCTCTCTGTCTCCCTCCCTCTCTCTGTCTCTGTCACCCCCCCTCTCTCTCTGTCTCTCTCTCTCTGTCTCTGCCTCCCCCCTCTCTCTCTCTGTCTCTGCCTCCCCCCCCCCCTCTCTCTCTGTCTCTGCCTCCCCGCTCTCTCTGTCTCTGTCTCCCCGCTCTCTCTGTCTCTGTCTACCCCTCTCTCTCTCTGTCTCTGTCTCCCCCTCTCTCTCTCTGTCTCTGTCTCCCCCTCTCTCTCTCTCTGTCTCTGTCTCCCCCTCTCTCTGTCTCTGTCTCTGTCTCCCCCTCTCTCTGTCTCTGTCTCCCCCTCTCTCTGTCTCTGTCTCTCCCTATCTCTGTCTCTGTCTCCCCCAATCTCTGTCTCTGTCTCCCCCTATCTCTGTCTCTGTCTCCCCCTATCTCTGTCTCTGTCTCCCCCTATCTCTGTCTCTGTCTCCCCCTATCTCTGTCTCTGTCTCCCCCTATCTCTGTCTCTGTCTCCCCCTCTCTCCGTCTCCGTCTCCCCCTCTCTCTCTCTCTCTCTCTCTGTCTCTGTCTCCACCTCTATCTCTCTCCCTCTGTCTCTGTCTCCCCTCTCTCTCTCTCTGTCTCTGTCTCCCCCTCTCTCACTCTGTCTCTGTCTCCCTCTCTCTCACTCTCTGTGTCTGTCTCCCCCCCCCCTCTCTGTATCTGTCTCCCCCCCCTCTCTCTGTCTCTGTCTCCCCCCTCCCCCTCGCTGTCTCTGTCTCCACCCTCCCCCTCTCTCTGTCTCTGTCTCCCCCTCTCTCTGTCTCTGTCTCCCCCTCTCTCTGTCTGTCTCCCCCTCTCTCTGTCTCTGTCTCCCCCTCTCTCTGTCTCTGTCTCTGTCTCCCCCTCTCTCTGTCTCTGTCTCTGTCTCCCCCTCTCTCTGTCTCTGTCTCTGTCTCCCCCTCTCTCTGTCTCTGTCTTTGTCTCCCCCTCTCGCTGTCTCTGTCTTTGTCTCCCCCTCTCGCTGTCTCTGTCTTTGTCTCCCCCTCTCTCTGTCGCTGTCTCTGTCTCCCTCCCTCTCTCTCTCTCTGTCTCCCTCCCTCTCTCTGTCTCTGCCTCCCTCCCTCTATCTGTCTCTGCCTCCCTCCCTCTCTCTGCCTCCCTCCCTCTCTCTGTCTCCCTCCCTCTCTCTGTCTCCCTCCCTCTCTCTGTCTCCCTCCCTCTCTCTGTCTCCCTCCCTCTCTCTGTCTCCCTCCCTCTCTCTGTCTCCCTCCCTCTCTCTGTCTCTGTCTCCCTCCCTCTCTCTGTCTCTGTCTCCCTCCCTCTCTCTGTCTCCCTCCCTCTCTCTGTCTCCCTCCCTCACTCTGTCTCCCTCCCTCACTCTGTCTCCCTCCCTCTCTCTGTCTCCCTCCCTCTCTCTGTCTCCCTCCCTCTCTGTTTCTCTCTCTCTCTCGGTCTCTCTCTCTCGGTCTCTCTCTCTCGGTCTCTCTCTCTCGGTCTCTCTCTCTCGGCCTCTCCCTCTCTCTGTCACCCCCCCTCTCTCTGTCCGTCTCTCTCTGTCTCCTTCCCGCTCTCTCTCTCTCTCTGTCCCCCTCCCTCTGTCTCCCTCCCTCTCTCTGTCTCTCTCTCTGTCTCTGATTCCCTCCCCCTCTCTGTTTCTCTCTGTCTCCCTCCCTCTCTCTGTCTCTCTCTCTGTCTCTGTCACCCCCCATCTCTCTGTCTCTCTCTCTGTCTATGTCACCCCCCCTCTCTCTCTGTCTCTCTCTCTCTGTCTCTGCCTCCCCCCTCTCTCTCTCTGTCTCTGCCTCCCCCCCCTCTCTCTCTGTCTCTGTCTCCCCGCTCTCTCTGTCTCTGTCTCCCCGCTCTCTCTGTCTCTGTCTCCCCCTCTCTCTCTCTGTCTCTGTCTCCCCCTCTCTCTCTCTCTGTCTCTGTCTCCCCCTCTCTCTGTCTCTGTCTCTGTCTCCCCCTCTCTCTGTCTCTGTCTCCCCCTCTCTCTGTCTCTGTCTCCCCCTCTCTCTGTCTCCCCCTCTCTCTGTCTCTGTCTCCCCCTCTCTCTGTCTCCCCCAATTTCTGTCTCTGTCTCCCCCTATCTCTGTCTCTGTCTCCCCCAATCTCTGTCTCTGTCTCCCCCTCTCTCTGTCTCTGTCTCCCCCTCTCTCTGTCTCTGTCTCCCCCTCTCTCTGTCTCCCCCTCTCTCTGTCTCTGTCTCCCCCTCTCTCTGTCTCCCCCAATTTCTGTCTCTGTCTCCCCCTATCTCTGTCTCTGTCTCCCCCAATCTCTGTCTCTGTCTCCCCCTCTCTCCGTCTCCGTCTCCCCCTCTCTCTCTCTCTCTCTCTGTCTCTGTCTCCACCTCTATCTCTCTCTCTCTGTCTCTGTCTCCCCTCTCTCTCTCTCTGTCTCTGTCTCCCCCTCTCTCTCTCTGTCTCTGTCTCCCCCCCTCTCTCTCTGTCTCTGTCTCCCCCCCCTCTCTCTCTGTATCTGTCTCCCCCCCCTCTCTCTCTGTATCTGTCTCCCCCCCCTCTCTCTGTTTCTTTCTCCCCCCTTCCCCTCGCTGTCTCTGTCTCCCCCCTCCCCCTCTCTCTGTCTCTGTCTCCCCCTCTCTCTGTCTCTGTCTCCCCCTCTCTCTGTCTTTGTCTCCCCCTCTCTCTGTCTCTGTCTCCCCCTCTCTCTGTCTCTGTCTCCCCCTCTCTCTGTCTCTGTCTTTGTCTCCCCCTCTCTCTGTCTCTGTCTTTGTCTCCCCCTCTCGCTGTCTCTGTCTTCCCCTCTCGCTGTCTCTGTCTTTGTCTCCCCCTCTCTCTGTCGCTGTCTCTGTCTCCCTCCCTCTCTCTGTCTCTGTCTCCCTCCCTCTCTCTGTCTCTGTCTCCCTCCCTCTCTCTGTCTCTGTCTCCCTCCCTCTATCTGTCTCTGTCTCCCTCCCTCTATCTGTCTCTGTCTCCCTCCCTCTATCTGTCTCTGTCTCCCTCCCTCTATCTGTCTCTGTCTCCCTCCCTCTATCTGTCTCTGTCTCCCTCCCTCTCTCTGTCTCCCTCCCTCTCTGTTTGTCTCTCTCTCTCGGTCTCTCTCTCTCGGTCTCTCTCTCTCGTCTCTCTCTCTCGTCTCTCTCTCTCGTCTCTCTCTCTCGTCTCTCTCTCTCGTCTCTCTCTCTCTCTGTCACCCCCCCTCTCTCTGTCCGTCTCTCTCTGTCTCCTTCCCGCTCTCTCTCTCTCTCTGTCCCCCTCCCTCTCTGTCTCCCTCCCTCTCTCTGTCTCTCTCTCTGTCTCTGATTCCCTCCCCCTCTCTGTTTCTCTCTGTCTCCCTCCCTCTCTCTGTCTCTCTCTCTGTCTCTGTCACCCCCCATCTCTCTGTCTCTGTCTCCCCCAATCTCTGTCTCTGTCTCCCCCAATCTCTGTCTCTGTCTCCCCCTATCTCTGTCTCTGTCTCCCCCTATCTCTGTCTCTGTCTCCCCCTATCTCTGTCTCTGTCTCCCCCTATCTCTGTCTCTGTCTCCCCCTATCTCTGTCTCTGTCTCCCCCTATCTCTGTCTCTGTCTCCCCCTATCTCTGTCTCTGTCTCCCCCTATCTCTGTCTCTGTCTCCCCCTATCTCTGTCTCTGTCTCCCTCCCTCTCTCTGTCTCTGTCTCCCTCCCTCTATCTGTCTCTGTCTCCCTCCCTCTATCTGTCTCTGTCTCCCTCCCTCTATCTGTCTCTGCCTCCCTCCCTCTATCTGTCTCTGCCTCCCTCCCTCTATCTGTCTCTGTCTCCCCCTCTCTCTGTCTCTGTCTCCCCCTCTCTCTGTCTCTGTCTTTGTCTCCCCCTCTCGCTGTCTCTGTCTTCCCCTCTCGCTGTCTCTGTCTTTGTCTCCCCCTCTCTCTGTCGCTGTCTCTGTCTCCCTCCCTCTCTCTGTCTCTGTCTCCCTCCCTCTCTCTGTCTCTGTCTCCCTCCCTCTATCTGTCTCTGTCTCCCTCCCTCTATCTGTCTCTGTCTCCCTCCCTCTATCTGTCTCTGTCTCCCTCCCTCTATCTGTCTCTGTCTCCCTCCCTCTATCTGTCTCTGTCTCCCTCCCTCTCTCTGTCTCCCTCCCTCACTCTGTCTCCCTCCCTCTCCCTGTCTCCCTCCCTCTCCCTGTCTCCCTCCCTCTCTGTTTCTCTCTCTCTCTCGGTCTCTCTCTCTCGGTCTCTCTCTCTCGGTCTCTCTCTCTCGTCCCTCTCTCTCTCTGTCACCCCCCCTCTCTCTGTCCGTCTCTCTCTGTCTCCTTCCCGCTCTCTCTCTCTCTCTCTGTCCCCCTCCCTCTCTGTCTCCCTCCCTCTCTCTGTCTCTCTCTCTGTCTCTGATTCCCTCCCCCTCTCTGTTTCTCTCTGTCTCCCTCCCTCTCTCTGTCTCTCTCTCTGTCTCTGTCACCCCCCCATCTCTCTGTCTCTGTCTCCCCCTCTCTCTGTCTCTGTCTCCCCCTGTCTCTGTCTCCCCCTATCTCTGTCTCTGTCTCCCCCTATCTCTGTCTCTGTCTCCCCCTATCTCTGTCTCTGTCTCCCCCTATCTCTGTCTCCGTCTCCCCCTCTCTCCGTCTCCGTCTCCCCCTCTCTCCGTCTCCGTCTCCCCCTCTCTCTGTCTCTGTCTCCCCCTCTCTCTGTCTCTGTCTCCCCCTCTCTCTGTCTCTGTCTCCCCCTCTCTCTGTCTCTGTCTCCCCCTATCTCTGTCTCCCCCAATCTCTGTCTCCCCCAATCTCTGTCTCTGTCTCCCCCAATCTCTGTCTCTGTCTCCCCCTATCTCTGTCTCTGTCTCCCCCTATCTCTGTCTCTGTCTCCCCCTCTCTCCGTCTCCGTCTCCCCCTCTCTCTCTCTATCTCTCTCTCTGTCTCTGTCTCCACCTCTATCTCTCTCTCTCAGTCTCTGTATCCCCTCTCTCTCTCTCTGTCTCTGTCTCCCCCTCTCTCTCTCTGTCTCTGTCTCCCCCTCTCTCTCTCTCTCTCTGTGTCTGTCTCCCCCCCTCTCTCTCTGTATCTGTCTCCCCCCCTCTCTCTCTGTATCTGTCTCCCCCCCCTCTCTCTGTTTCTGTCTCCCCCCTCCCCCTCGCTTTCTCTGTCTCCCCCCTCCCCCTCTCTCTGTCTCTGTCTCCCCCTCTCTCTGTCTCTGTCTTTGTCTCCCCCTCTCGCTGTCTCTGTCTTTGTCTCCCCCTCTCGCTGTCTCTGTCTTTGTCTCCCCCTCTCGCTGTCTCTGTCTTTGTCTCCCCCTCTCTCTGTCGCTGTCTCTGTCTCCCTCCCTCTCTCTGTCTCTGTCTCCCTCCCACTCTCTGTCTCTGTCTCCCTCCCTCTATCTGTCTCTGTCTCCCTCCCTCTATCTGTCTCTGCCTCCCTCCCTCTATCTGTCTCTGCCTCCCTCCCTCTATCTGTCTCTCTCTCCCTCCCTCTATCTGTCTCTCTCTCCCTCCCTCTCTCTGTCTCCCTCCCTCTCTCTGTCTCCCTCCCTCTCTCTGTCTCCCTCCCTCTCTCTGTCTCCCTCCCTCTCTGTTTCTCTCTCTCTCTCGGTCTCTCTCTCTCGGTCTCTCTCTCTCGGTCTCTCTCTCTCGGTCTCTCTCTCTCTCTGTCACCCCCCCTCTCTCTGTCCGTCTCTCTCTGTCTCCTTCCCGCTCTCTCTCTCTCTCTCTGTCCCCCTCCCTCTCTGTCTCACTCCCTCTCTCTGTCTCTCTCTCTGTCTCTGATTCCCTCCCCCTCTCTGTTTCTCTCTGTCTCCCTCCCTCTCTCTGTCTCTCTCTCTGTCTCTGTCACCCCCCATCTCTCTGTCTCTCTCTCTGTCTATGTCACCCCCCCTCTCTCTCTGTCTCTCTCTCTCTGTCTCTGCCACCCCCTCTCTCTCTCTGTCTCTGCCTCCCCCCCCCTCTCTCTCTGTCTCTGCCTCCCCGCTCTCTCTGTCTCTGTCTCCCCTCTCTCTCTCTGTCTCTGTCTCCCCCTCTCTCTCTCTCTGTCTCTGTCTCCCCCTCTCTCTGTCTCTGTCTCTGTCTCCCCCTCTCTCTGTCTCTGTCTCTGTCTCCCCCTCTCTCTGTCTCTGTCTCCCCCTCTCTCTGTCTCTGTCTCCCCCTCTCTCTGTCTCTGTCTCCCCCTCTCTCTGTCTCTGTCTCCCCCTCTCTCTGTCTCTGTCTCCCCCTCTCTCTGTCTCTGTCTCCCCCTCTCTCTGTCTCTGTCTCCCCCTCTCTCTGTCTCTGTCTCTCCCTATCTCTGTCTCTGTCTCCCCCAATCTCTGTCTCTGTCTCCCCCAATCTCTGTCTCTGTCTCCCCCTATCTCTGTCTATGTCTCCCCCTATCTCTGTCTCTGTCTCCCCCTATCTCTGTCTCTGTCTCCCCCTTTCTCCGTCTCGGTCTCCCCCTCTCTCTCTCTCTCTCTCTCTCTCTGTCTCTGTCTCCACTTCTATCTCTCTCTCTCTGTCTCTGTCTCCCCTCTCACTCTCTCTGTCTCTGTCTCCCCCTCTCTCTCTCTGTCTCTGTCTCCCTCTCTCTCTCTCTCTGTGTCTGTTTTCCCCCCCCCTCTCTCTCTGTCTCTGTCTCCCCCCCCTCTCTCTGTCTCTGTCTCCCCCCTCCCCCTCGCTGTCTCTGTCTCCCCCCTCCCCCTCGCTGTCTCTGTCTCCCCCCTCCCCCTCTCTCTGTGTCTGTCTCCGCCTCTCTCTGTGTCTGTCTCCCCCTCTCTCTGTGTCTGTCTCCCCCTCTCTCTGTGTCTGTCTCCCCCTCTCTCTGTGTCTGTCTCCCCCTCTCTCTGTCTGTCTCCCCCTCTCTCTGTCTGTCTCCCCCTCTCTCTGTCTCTGTCTCCCCCTCTCTCTGTCTCTGTCTCCCCCTCTCTCTGTCTCTGTCTCCCCCTCTCTCTGTCTCTGTCTCTGTCTCCCCCTCTCTCTGTCTCTGTCTCTGTCTCCCCCTCTCGCTGTCTCTGTCTTTGTCTCCCCCTCTCTCTGTCGCTGTCTCTGTCTCCCTCCCTCTCTCTCTCTCTGTCTCCCTCCCTCTCTCTGTCTCTGCCTCCCCCCTCTCTCTCTCTGTCTCTGCCTCCCCCCCCTATCTCTCTGTCTCTGTCTCCCCGCTCTCTCTGTCTCTGTCTCCCCGCTCTCTCTGTCTCTGTCTCCCCCTCTCTCTCTCTGTCTCTGTCTCCCCCTCTCTCTCTCTCTGTCTCTGTCTCCCCCTCTCTCTGTCTCTGTCTCTGTCTCCCCCTATCTCTGTCTCCCCCAATCTCTGTCTCTGTCTCCCCCTATCTCTGTCTCTGTCTCCCCCTATCTCTGTCTCTGTCTCCCCCTATCTCTGTCTCTGTCTCCCCCTATCTCTGTCTCTGTCTCCCCCTATCTCTGTCTCTGTCTCCCCCTATCTCTGTCTCTGTCTCCCCCTATCTCTGTCTCTGTCTCCCCCTATCTCTGTCTCTGTCTCCCCCTATCTCTGTCTCTGTCTCCCCCTCTCTCTGTCTCTGTCTCCCCCTATCTCTGTCTCTGTCTCCCCCTATCTCTGTCTCTGTCTCCCCCTATCTCTGTCTCAGTCTCCCCCTCTCTCCGTCTCCGTCTCCCCCTCTCTCTCTCTCTCTCTCTGTCTCTGTCTCCACCTCTATCTCTCTCTCTCTGTCTCTGTCTCCCCACTCTCTCTCTCTGTCTCTGTCTCCCCCTCTCTCTCTCTGTCTCTGTCTCCCCCCCTCTCTCTCTGTATCTGTCTCCCCCCCCTTCTCTCTGTATCTGTCTCCCCCCCCCTCTCTGTTTCTGTCTCCCCCCTCCCCCTCGCTGTCTCTGTCTCCCCCCTCCCCCTCTCTCTGTCTCTGTCTCCCCCTCTCTCTGTCTCTGTCTCCCCCTCTCTCTGTCTCTGTCTCCCCCTCTCTCTGTCTCTGTCTCCCCCTCTCTCTGTCTCTGTCTCCCCCTCTCTCTGTCTCTGTCTTTGTCTCCCCCTCTCGCTGTCTCTGTCTTCCCCTCTCGCTGTCTCTGTCTTTGTCTCCCCCTCTCTCTGTCGCTGTCTCTGTCTCCCTCCCTCTCTCTGTCTCTGTCTCCCTCCCTCTCTCTGTCTCTGTCTCCCTCCCTCTATCTGTCTCTGTCTCCCTCCCTCTCTCTGTCTCCCTCCCTCTCTCTGTCTCCCTCCCTCTCTCTGTCTCCCTCCCTCTCTGTTTCTCTCTCTCTCTCGGTCTCTCTCTCTCGGTCTCTCTCTCTCGTCCCTCTCTCTCTCTGTCACCCCCCCTCTCTCTGTCCGTCTCTCTCTGTCTCCTTCCCGCTCTCTCTCTCTCTCTCTGTCCCCCTCCCTCTCTGTCTCCCTCCCTCTCTCTGTCTCTCTCTCTGTCTCTGATTCCCTCCCCCTCTATGTTTCTCTCTGTCTCCCTCCCTCTCTCTGTCTCTCTCTCTGTCTCTGTCACCCCCCATCTCTCTGTCTCTGTCTCCCCCTCTCTCTGTCTCTGTCTCCCCCTATCTCTGTCTCCCCCAATCTCTGTCTCTGTCTCCCCCTATCTCTGTCTCTGTCTCCCCCTATCTCTGTCTCTGTCTCCCCCTATCTCTGTCTCTGTCTCCCCCTATCTCTGTCTCTGTCTCCCCCTCTCTCTGTCTCTGTCTCCCCCTCTCTCCGTCTCCGTCTCCCCCTCTCTCCGTCTCCGTCTCCCCCTCTCTCCGTCACCGTCTCCCCCTCTCTCTTTCTCTGTCTCCCCCTCTCTCTGTCTCTGTCTCCCCCTCTCTCTGTCTCTGTCTCCCCCTATCTCTGTCTCCCCCAATCTCTGTCTCCCCCAATCTCTGTCTCCCCCAATCTCTGTCTCCCCCAATCTCTGTCTCCCCCAATCTCTGTCTCCCCCAATCTCTGTCTCCCCCAATCTCTGTCTCTGTCTCCCCCAATCTCTGTCTCTGTCTCCCCCTATCTCTGTCTCTGTCTCCCCCTATCTCTGTCTCTGTCTCCCCCTCTCTCCGTCTCCGTCTCCCCCTCTCTCTCTCTCTCTCTCTCTCTGTCTCTGTCTCCACCTCTATCTCTCTCTCTCTGTCTCTGTATCCCCTCTCTCTCTCTCTGTCTCTGTCTCCCCCTCTCTCTCTCTGTCTCTGTCTCCCCCTCTCTCTCTCTCTCTGTGTCTGTCTCCCCCCCTCTCTCTCTGTATCTGTCTCCCCCCCTCTCTCTCTGTATCTGTCTCCCCCCCCTCTCTCTGTTTCTGTCTCCCCCCTCCCCCTCGCTTTCTCTGTCTCCCCCCTCCCCCTCTCTCTGTCTCTGTCTCCCCCTCTCTCTGTCTCTGTCTCCCCCTCTCGCTGTCTCTGTCTTTGTCTCTCCCTCTCGCTGTCTCTGTCTTTGTCTCCCCCTCTCGCTGTCTCTGTCTTTGTCTCCCCCTCTCGCTGTCTCTGTCTTTGTCTCCCCCTCTCTCTGTCGCTGTCTCTGTCTCCCTCCCTCTCTCTGTCTCTGTCTCCCTCCCTCTCTCTGTCTCTGTCTCCCTCCCTCTCTCTGTCTCTGTCTCCCTCCCTCTATCTGTCTCTGTCTCCCTCCCTCTATCTGTCTCTGCCTCCCTCCCTCTATCTGTCTCTGCCTCCCTCCCTCTATCTGTGTCTGCCTCCCTCCCTCTCTCTGTCTCCCTCCCTCTCTCTGTCTCCCTCCCTCTCTCTGTCTCCCTCCCTCTCTCTGTCTCCCTCCCTCTCTCTGTCTCCCTCCCTCTCTGTTTCTCTCTCTCTCTCGGTCTCTCTCTCTCGGTCTCTCTCTCTCGGTCTCTCTCTCTCGGTCTCTCTCTCTCTCTGTCAACCCCCCTCTCTCTGTCCGTCTCTCTCTGTCTCCTTCCCGCTCTCTCTCTCTCTCTGTCCCCCTCCCTCTCTGTCTCCCTCCCTCTCTCTGTCTCTCTCTCTGTCTCTGATTCCCTCCCCCTCTCTGTTTCTCTCCGTCTCCCTCCCTCTCTCTGTCTCTCTCTCTGTCTCTGTCACCCCCCATCTCTCTGTCTCTCTCTCTGTCTATGTCACCCCCCCTCTCTCTCTGTCTCTCTCTCTCTGTCTCTGCCTCCCCGCTCTCTCTGTCTCTGTCTCCCCGCTCTCTCTGTCTCTGTCTCCCCCTCTCTCTCTCTGTCTCTGTCTCCCCCTCTCTCTCTCTCTGTCTCTGTCTCCCCCTCTCTCTGTCTCTGTCTCTGTCTCCCCCTCTCTCTGTCTCTGTCTCCCCCTCTCTCTGTCTCTGTCTCCCCCTCTCTCTGTCTCTGTCTCCCCCTCTCTCTGTCTCTGTCTCCCCCTCTCTCTGTCTCTGTCTCCCCCTCTCTCTGTCTCTGTCTCCCCCTCTCTCTGTCTCTGTCTCCCCCTCTCTCTGTCTCTGTCTCTCCCTATCTCTGTCTCTGTCTCCCCCAATCTCTGTCTCTGTCTCCCCCAATCTCTGTCTCTGTCTCCCCCTATCTCTGTCTCTGTCTCCCCCTCTCTCCGTCTCGGTCTCCCCCTCTCTCTCTCTCTCTCTCTCTCTGTCTCTGTCTCCACTTCTATCTCTCTCTCTCTGTCTCTGTCTCCCCTCTCACTCTCTCTGTCTCTGTCTCCCCCTCTCTCTCTCTGTCTCTGTCTCCCCCTCTCTCTCTCTGTCTCTGTCTCCCTCTCTCTCTCTCTCTGTGTCTGTTTTCCCCCCCCTCTCTCTCTGTCTCTGTCTCCCCCTCTCTCTGTCTCTGTCTCCCCCTCTCTCTGTCTCTGTCTCCCCCTCTCTCTGTCTCTGTCTCCCCCTCTCTCTGTCTCTGTCTCCCCCTCTCTCTGTCTCTGTCTCCCCCTCTCTCTGTCTCTGTCTCTCCCTCTCTCTGTCTCTGTCTCCCCCAATCTCTGTCTCTGTCTCCCCCAATCTCTGTCTCTGTCTCCCCCTATCTCTGTCTATGTCTCCCCCTATCTCTGTCTCTGTCTCCCCCTATCTCTGTCTCTGTCTCCCCCTCTCTCCGTCTCGGTCTCCCCCTCTCTCTCTCTCTCTCTCTCTCTGTCTCTGTCTCCACTTCTATCTCTCTCTCTCTGTCTCTGTCTCCCCTCTCACTCTCTCTGTCTCTGTCTCCCCCTCTCTCTCTCTGTCTCTGTCTCCCTCTCTCTCTCTCTCTGTGTCTGTTTTCACCCCCCTCTCTCTCTGTCTCTGTCTCCCCCCCCTCTCTCTGTCTCTGTCTCCCCCCTCCCCCTCGCTGTCTCTGTCTCCCCCCTCCCCCTCTCTCTGTGTCTGTCTCCGCCTCTCTCTGTGTCTGTCTCCCCCTCTCTCTGTGTCTGTCTCCCCCTCTCTCTGTCTGTCTCCCCCTCTCTCTGTCTCTGTCTCCCCCTCTCTCTGTCTCTGTCTCCCCCTCTCTCTGTCTCTGTCTCCCCCTCTCTCTGTCTCTGTCTCCCCCTCTCTCTGTCTCTGTCTCCCCCTCTCTCTGTCTCTGATTCCCCCTCTCTCTGTCTCTGTCTCCCCCTCTCTCTGTCTCTGTCTCCCCCTCTCTCTGTCTCTGTCTCTGTCTCCCCCTCTCTCTGTCTCTGTCTTTGTCTCCCCCTCTCGCTGTCTCTGTCTTTGTCTCCCCCTCTCTCTGTCGCTGTCTCTGTCTCCCTCCCTCTCTCTCTCTCTGTCTCCCTCCCTCTCTCTGTCTCTGCCTCCCCCCTCTCTCTCTCTGTCTCTGCCTCCCCCCCCTATCTCTCTGTCTCTGTCTCCCCGCTCTCTCTGTCTCTGTCTCCCCGCTCTCTCTGTCTCTGTCTCCCCCTCTCTCTCTCTGTCTCTGTCTCCCCCTCTCTCTCTCTGTCTCTGTCTCCCCCTCTCTCTCTCTCTGTCTCTGTCTCCCCCTCTCTCTGTCTCTGTCTCTGTCTCCCCCAATCTCTGTCTCTGTCTCCCCCTATCTCTGTCTCTGTCTCCCCCTATCTCTGTCTCTGTCTCCCCCTCTCTCTGTCTCTGTCTCCCCCTCTCTCTGTCTCTGTCTCCCCCTATCTCTGTCTCTGTCTCCCCCTATCTCTGTCTCAGTCTCCCCCTCTCTCCGTCTCCGTCTCCCCCTCTCTCTCTCTCTCTCTCTCTCCGTCTCTGTCTCCACCTCTATCTCTCTCTCTCTGTCTCTGTCTCCCCACTCTCTCTCTCTGTCTCTGTCTCCCCCTCTCTCTCTCTGTCTCTGTCTCCCCCTCTCTCTCTCTCTCTGTGTCTGTCTCCCCCCCTCTCTCTCTGTATCTGTCTCCCCCCCTCTCTCTCTGTATCTGTCTCCCCCCCCTCTCTCTGTTTCTGTCTCCCCCCTCCCCCTCGCTGTCTCTGTCTCCCCCTCTCTCTGTCTCTGTCTCCCCCTCTCTCTGTCTCTGTCTCCCCCTCTCTCTGTCTCTGTCTCCCCCTCTCTCTGTCTCTGTCTCCCCCTCTCTCTGTCTCTGTCTCCCCCTCTCTCTGTCTCTGTCTCCCCCTCTCTCTGTCTCTGTCTTTGTCTCCCCCTCTCGCTGTCTCTGTCTTTTTCTCCCCCTCTCGCTGTCTCTGTCTTTGTCTCCCCCTCTCGCTGTCTCTGTCTTTGTCTCCCCCTCTCTCTGTCGCTGTCTCTGTCTCCCCCTCTCTCTGTCTCTGTCTCCCCCTCTCTCTGTCTCTGTCTCCCCCTCTCTCTGTCTCTGTCTCCCCCTCTCTCTGTCTCTGTCTCCCCCTCTCTCTGTCTCTGTCTCCCCCTCTCTCTGTCTCTGTCTCCCCCTCTCTCTGTCTCTGTCTTTGTCTCCCCCTCTCGCTGTCTCTGTCTTTTTCTCCCCCTCTCGCTGTCTCTGTCTTTGTCTCCCCCTCTCGCTGTCTCTGTCTTTGTCTCCCCCTCTCTCTGTCGCTGTCTCTGTCTCCCTCCCTCTCTCTGTCTCTGTCTCCCTCCCTCTCTCTGTCTCTGTCTCCCTCCCTCTATCTGTCTCTGTCTCCCTCCCTCTATCTGTCTCTGCCTCCCTCCCTCTATCTGTCTCTGCCTCCCTCCCTCTATCTGTCTCTGCCTCCCTCCCTCTATCTGTCTCTGCCTCCCTCCCTCTCTCTGTCTCCCTCCCTCTCTCTGTCTCCCTCCCTCTCTCTGTCTCCCTCCCTCTCTCTGTCTCCCTCCCTCTCTCTGTCTCCCTCCGTCTCTGTTTCTCTCTCTCTCTCGGTCTCTCTCTCTCGGTCTCTCTCTCTCGGTCTCTCTCTCTCGGTCTCTCTCTCTCTCTGTCACCCCCCCTCTCTCTGTCCGTCTCTCTCTGTCTCCTTCCCGCTCTCTCTCTCTCTCTGTCCCCCTCCCTCTCTGTCTCCCTCCCTCTCTCTGTCTCTCTCTCTGTCTCTGATTCCCTCCCCCTCTCTGTTTCTCTCTGTCTCCCTCCCTCTCTCTGTCTCTCTCTCTGTCTCTGTCACCCCCCATCTCTCTGTCTCTCTCTCTGTCTATGTCACCCCCCCCTCTCTCTCTGTCTCTCTCTCTCTGTCTCTGCCTCCCCCCTCTCTCTCTCTGTCTCTGCCTCCCCACCCCTCTCTCTCTGTCTCTGCCTCCCCGCTCTCTCTGTCTCTGTCTCCCCGCTCTCTCTGTCTCTGTCTACCCATCTCTCTCTCTGTCTCTGTCTCCCCCTCTCTCTCTCTGTCTCTGTCTCCCCCTCTCTCTCTCTCTGTCTCTGTCTCCCCCTCTCTCTCTCTCTGTCTCTGTCTCCCCCTCTCTCTGTCTCTTCTCCCCCTCTCTCTGTCTCTGTCTCCCCCTCTCTCTGTCTCTGTCTCTCCCTATCTCTGTCTCTGTCTCCCCCAATCTCTGTCTCTGTCTCCCCCAATCTCTGTCTCTGTCTCCCCCTATCTCTGTCTCTGTCTCCCCCTATCTCTGTCTCTGTCTCCCCCTATCTCTGTCTCTGTCTCCCCCTATCTCTGTCTCTGTCTCCCCCTATCTCTGTCTCTGTCTCCCCCTATCTCTGTCTCTGTCTCCCCCTATCTCTGTCTCTGTCTCCCCCTATCTCTGTCTCTGTCTCCCCCTATCTCTGTCTCTGTCTCCCCCTCTCTCCGTCTCCGTCTCCCCCTCTCTCTCTCTCTCTCTCTCTGTCTCTGTCTCCACCTCTATCTCTCTCTCTCTGTCTCTGTCTCCCCTCTCTCTCTCTCTGTCTCTGTCTCCCCCTCTCTCTCTCTGTCTCTGTCTCCCCCTCTCTCTCTCTCTCTGTGTCTGTCTCCCCCCCCTCTCTCTCTGTATCTGTCTCCCCCCCCTCTCTCTCTGTATCTGTCTCACCCCCCTCTCTCTGTCTCTGTCTCCCCCCTCCCCCTCGCTGCCTCTGTCTCCCCCCTTCCCCTCTCTCTGTCTCTGTCTCCCCCCTCCCCCTCTCTCTGTCTCTGTCTCCCCCTCTCTCTGTCTGTCTCCCCCTCTCTCTGTCTGTCTCCCCCTCTCTCTGTCTGTCTCCCCCTCTCTCTGTCTCTGTCTCCCCCTCTCTCTGTCTCCCTCCCTCTCTCTGTCTCCCTCCCTCTCTCTGTCTCCCTCCCTCTCTCTGTCTCCCTCCCTCTCTCTGTCTCCCTCCCTCTCTCTGTCTCCCTCCCTCTCTCTGTCTCCCTCCCTCTCTCTGTCTCCCTCCCTCTCTCTGTCTCCCTCTCTCTCGGTCTCTCTCTCTCGGTCTCTCTCTCTCGCTCTCTCTCTCTCGGTCTCTCTCTCTCTCTGTCACCCCCCCTCTCTCTGTCCGTCTCTCTCTGTCTCCTTCCCGCTCTCTCTCTCTCTCTGTCCCCCTCCCTCTCTGTCTCCCTCCCTCTCTCTGTCTCTCTCTCTGTCTCTGTCACCCCCCATCTCTCTGTCTCTCTCTCTGTCTCGCTCTCTGTCTATGTCACACCCCCTCTCTCTCTGTCTCTCTCTCTCTGTCTCTGCCTCCCCCCTCTCTCTCTCTGTCTCTGCCTCCCCCCCCCTCTCTCTCTGTCTCTGCCTCCCCCCCACTCTCTCTCTGTCTCTGTCTCCCCGCTCTCTCTGTCTCTGTCTCCCCCTCTCTCTCTCTCTGTCTCTGTCTCCCCCTCTCTCTCTCTCTGTCTCTGTCTCCCCCTCTCTCTCTCTCTGTCTCTGTCTCCCCCTCTCTCTCTCTCTGTCTCTGTCTCCCCCTCTCTCTCTCTCTGTCTCTGTCTCCCCCTCTCTCTCTCTCTGTCTCTGTCTCCCCCTCTCTCTCTCTCTGTCTCTGTCTCCCCCTCTCTCTCTCTCTGTCTCTGTCTCCCCCTCTCTCTCTCTCTGTCTCTGTCTCCCCCTCTCTCTCTCTCTGTCTCTGTCTCCCCCTCTCTCTCTCTCTGTCTCTGTCTCCCCCTATCTCTCTCTCTGTCTCTGTCTCCCCCTCTCTCTGTCTCTGTCTCCCCCTCTCTCTGTCTCTGTCTCCCCCTCTCTCTGTCTCTGTCTCCCCCTCTCTCTGTCTCTGTCTCCCCCTCTCTCTGTCTCTGTCTCCCCCTCTCTCTGTCTCTGTCTCCCCCTCTCTCTGTCTCTGTCTCCCCCTCTCTCTGTCTCTGTCTCCCCCTCTCTCTGTCTCTGTCTCCCCCTATCTCTGTCTCTGTCTCCCCCTATCTCTGTCTCTGTCTCCCCCTATCTCTGTCTCTGTCTCCCCCTCTCGCTCTCTGTCGCTGTCTCTGTCTCCCCCCCTCTCTCTCTCTGTTTCTGTCTCCCTCTCTCTCTCTCTCTCTGGCTCTGTCTCCCCCTCTCTCTCTCTCTCTCTCTTCTCTCTCTCTGTCTCTGTCTCAGTCTTTGTCTCCCCCTCTCTCTCTCTGTCTCTGTCTCCACCCTCTCTCTCTCTGTCTCTGTCTCCAACCTCTCTCTCTCTGTCTCTGTCTCCACCCTCTCTCTCTCTCTGTCTCTTCCTTTCTCTCTCTCTCTGTCTCTGTCTCCAACCTCTCTCTCTCTCTGTCTCTTCCTCTCTCTCTCTCTGTCTCTGTCTCCCCCCTCTCTCTCTGTCGCTGTCTCTGTCTCCCCCACTCTCTCTGTCACTGTCTCTGTCTCCCCCTCTCTCTCTCTCTTTGTCGCTGTCTCTGTCTCCCCCACTCTCTCTCTGTCGCTGTCTCTGTCTCCCCCACTCTCTCTCTCTTTGTCGCTGTCTCTGTCTCCCCCTCTCTCTCTCTTTGTCGCTGTCTCTGTCTCCCCCCTCTCTCTCTCTTTGTCGCTGTCTCTGTCTCCCCCTCTCTCTCTCTCTTTGTCGCTGTCTCTGTCTCCCCCTCTCTCTCTCTCTTTGTCGCTGTCTCTGTCTCCCCCTCTCTCTCTCTCTTTGTCGCTGTCTCTGTCTCCCCCTCTCTCTCTCTCTTTGTCGCTGTCTCTGTCTCCCCCTCTCTCTCTCTCTTTGTCGCTGTCTCTGTCTCCCCCTCTCTCTGTCTCTGACTCCCCCTCTCTCTCTCTCTTTGTCGCTGTCTCTGTCTCCCTCTCTCGCTCTGTCTCTGTCTCCCCCTCTCTCTGTCTCTGTCTCCCCCTCTCTCTGTCTCTGTCTCCCCCTCTCTCTGTCTCTGTCTCCCCCTCTCTCTGTCTCTGTCTCCCCCTCTCTCTGTCTCTGTCTCCCCCTCTCTCTGTCTCTGTCTCCCCCTCTCTCTGTCTCTGTCTCCCCCTCTCTCTGTCTCTGTCTCCCCCTCTCTCTGTCTCTGTCTCCCCCTCTCTCTGTCTCTGTCTTTTTCTCCCCCCTCGCTGTCTCTGTCTTTGTCTCCCCCTCTCGCTGTCTCTGTCATTGTCTCCCCCTCTCTCTGTCTCTCTCTCTGTCTCTGTCACCCCCCCATCTCTCTGTCTCTCTCTCTGTCTCTCTTTCTGTGTATGTCACCCCCCCTCTCTCTCTGTCTCTCTCTCTCTGTCTCTGCCTCCCCCCTCTTTCTCTCTGTCTCTGCCTCCCCCCCTCTCTCTCTGTCTCTGTATCTGTCTCCCCCTCTCTCTCTCTGTCTTTGTCTCCCCCTCTCTCTCTCTCTGTCTTTGTCTCCCCCCTCTCTCTCTCTCTGTCTTTGTCTCCCCCTCTCTCTGTCTCTGTCTCCCCCTCTCTCTGTCTCTGTCTCCCCCTCTCTCTGTCTCTGTCTCCCCCTCTCTCTGTCTCTGTCTCCCCCTCTCTCTCTATCTCTCTCTCTCTCTGTCTCTGTCTCCCCCTCTATCTCTCTCTCTCTGTCTCTGTCTCCCCCTCTATCTCTCTCTCTCTGTCTCTGTCTCCCCCCTCTATCTCTCTCTCTCTGTCTCCCCCTCTCTCTCTCTCTGTGTCTGTCTCCCCCCCTCTCTCTCTGTATCTGTCTCCCCCCGCTCTCTCTCTGTCTCTGTCTCCCCCCCTCCCCCTCTCTGTCTCTGTCTCCCCCTCTCTCTCTCTGTCTCCCCCTCTCTCTCTCTCTGTCTCCCCCTCTCTCTGTCTCTGTCTCCCCCTCTCTCTGTCTCTGTCTCCCCTCTCTCTGTCTCTGTCTCCCCTCTCTCTGTCTCTGTCTCCCCCTCTCTCTCTCTGTCTCTGACTGCCTCCCTCTCTCTGTCTCTCTCTCTGTCTCCCTCCCTCTCTCTGTCTCTGACTGCCTCTCTCTCTGTCTCCCTCCCTCACTCTGTCTCCCTCCCTCACTCTGTCTCTCTCTCTCTGTCACCCCCCCCTCTCTCTGTCTCCTTCCCGCTCTCTGTTTCTCTCTCTGTCTCCTTCCCGCTCTCTGTCTCTCTCTCTGTCCCCCTCCCTCTCTGTCTGCCTCCCTCTCTCTGTCTCTCTCTCTGTCTCCCTCTCACTCTCTGTCTCTGATTCCCTCCCTCTCTCTGTTTCTCTCTGTCTCCCTCCCTCTCTCTGTCTCTCTCTCTGTCTCTGTCACCCCCCATCTCTCTGTCTCTCTGTCTGTCTCTCTCTCTGTCTATGTCACCCCCCCTCTCTCTCTGTCTCTCTCTCTGTCTCTGCCTCCTCCCTCTCTCTCTCTGTCTCTGCCTCCCCCCCTCTCTCTCTGTCTCTGCCTCTGTCTCCCCCCTCTCTCTCTCTGTCTTTGTCTCCCACTCTCTCTGTCTCTGTCTCTGCCTCTGTCTCCCCCCTCTCTCTCTCTGTCTTTGTCTCCCACTCTCTCTGTCTCTGTCTCTGTCTCCCCCTCTCTCTGTCTCCCCCTCTCTCTGTCTCTGTCTCCCCCTCTCTCTGTCTCTGTCTCCCCCTCTCTCTGTCTCTGTCTCCCCCTATCTCTGTCTCTGTCTCCCCCTCTCTCTGTCTTTGTCTCCCCCTCTCTCTGTCTCTGTCTTTGTCTCCCCCTCTCTGTCTCTGTCTCCCTCCCTCTGTCTCCCTCCCTCTGTCTCCCTCCCTCTGTCTCCCTCCCTCTGTCTCCCTCCCTCTGTCTCCCTCCCTCTGTCTCCCTCCCTCTGTCTCTCCCTCCCTCTGTCTCTCCCTCCCTCTGTCTCTCCCTCCCTCTGTCTCTCCCTCCCTCTGTCTCTCCCTCCCTCTGTCTCTCCCTCCCTCTGTCTCTCCCTCCCTCTGTCTCTCCCTCTGTCTCCCTCCCTCTGTCTCCCTCCCTCTGTCTCTCAATCTCTCTGTCAGCCCCCCTCTCTCTGTCTCTCTCTCTCTGTCTCCTTCCCGCTCTCTGTCTCTCTCTCTGTCTCCTTCCCGCTCTCTGTCTCTCTCTCTGTCCCCCTCCCTCTCTCTGTCTCTGACTCCCTCCCTCTCTCTGTTTCTCTCTGTCTCCCTCCCTCTCTCTGTCTCTCTCTCTGTCTCTGTCACCCCCCCATCTCTCTGTCTCTCTCTCTGTCTCTGTCACCCCCCCATCTCTCTGTCTCCCTTCCTCTCTCTGTCTCTCTCACCCCCATCTCTCTGTCTCTCTCTCTGTCTCTCTCTCTTGTCTATGTCACCTCCCCTCTCTCTCTGTCTCCCCCTATCTCTGTCTCTGCCTCCCCCCTCTCTCTCTGTCTCTGCCTCCCCCACTCTGTCTCTCTGTCTCTCTCTCCCCCCTCTCTCTGTCTTTGTCTCCCCCTCTCTCTCTTTCTGTCTTTGTCTCCCCCTCTCTCTCTTTCTGTCTTTGTCTCCCACTCTCTCTGTCTCTGTCTCCCCTATCTCTGTCTCTGTCTCCACTTATCTCTGTCTCTGTCTCCCCCTATCTCTGTCTCTGTCTCCCCCTATCTCTGTCTCTGTCTCTGTCTTTGTCTCCCCCCTCTCTCTCTGTTTCTGTCCCTGTCTCCCCCCCCTCTCTCTCTCTGTCGCTGTCTCTGTCTCTCCCTCTCTCTCTCTCTGTCTCTGTCTCGGTCTCCCTCTCTCTCTCTGTCTCTGTCTCCCGCACCCTCTCTCTCTGTCTCTCCCTCTCTCTCTGTCCCTGTCTCCCCCCCTCTCTCTCTCTGTCGCTGTCTCTGTCTCTCCCTCTCTCTCTCTCTGTCTCGGTCTCCCTCTCTCTCTCTGTCTCTGTCTCCCCCACCCTCTCTCTCTGTCTCTCCCTCTCTCTCTGTCTCTGTCTCTCCCCCTCTCTCTCTCTGTCGCTGTCTCTGTCTTCCCTTCTCTCTCACTCTTTGTCGCTGTCTCTGTCTCCCCCTCTCTCTCTCTCTCTCTCTCTGTCTCTGTCTCCACCTCTATCTCTCTCTCTCTGTCTCTGTCTCCCCTCTCTCTCTCTCTCTGTCTCTGTCTCCCACTCTCTCTCTCTGTCTCTGTCTCCCCCTCTCTCTCTCTCTCTGTGTCTGTCTCCCCCCCTCTCTCTCTGTATCTGTCTCCCTCCCCTCTCTCTCTGTATCTGTCTCCCCCCCTCTCTCTGTCTCTGTCTCCCCCCTCCCCCTCGCTGTCTCTGTCTCCCCCCTCCCCCTCTCTGTCTCTGACTCACCCTCTCTCTGTCTCTGTCTCCCCCTCTCTCTGTCTCTGTCTCCCCCTCTCTCTGTCTCTGTCTCCCCTCTCTCTGTCTCTGTCTCCCCCTCTCGCTGTCTCTGTCTCTGAATCACGCTCTCGCTGTCTCTGTCTCTGTCTCCCCCTCTCGCTGTCTCTGTCTCTGTCTCCCCCTCTCGCTGTCTCTGTCTTTGTCTCCCCCTCTCTCTGTCGCTGTCTCTGTCTCCCTCCCTCTCTCTGTCTCTGTCTCCCTCCCTCTCTCTGTCTCTGTCTCCCTCCCTCTCTCTGTCTCTGTCTCCCTCCCTCTCTCTGTCTCTGTCTCCCTCCCTCTCTCAGTCTCTGTCTCCCTCCCTCTATCTGTCTCTGCCTCCCTCCCTCTATCTGTCTCTGTCTACCTCCCTCTCTCTGTCTCCCTCCCTCTCTCTGTCTCCCTCCCTCTCTCTGTCTCCCTCCCTCTCTCTGTCTCCCTCCCTCTCTCTGTCTCCCTCCCCTCTCTCTGTCTCCCTCCCTCTCTCTGTCTCCCTCCCTCTCTCTGTCTCCCTCCCTCTCTGTTTCTCTCTCTCTCTCGGTCTCTCTCTCTCGGTCTCTCTCTCTCGGTCTCTCTCTCTCGGTCTCTCTCTCTCGGTCTCTCTCTCTCTCTGTCACCCCCCCTCTCTCTGTCCGTCTCTCTCTGTCTCCTTCCCGCTCTCTGTCTCTCTCTGTCCCCCTCCCTCTCTGTCTCCCTCCCTCTCTCTGTCTCTCTCTCTGTCTCTGATTCCCTCCCCCTCTCTGTTTCTCTCTGTCTCCCTCCCTCTCTCTGTCTCTCTCTCTGTCTCTGTCACCCCCCATCTCTCTGTCTCTCTCTCTGTCTATGTCACCCCCCCTCTCTCTCTGTCTCTCTCTCTCTGTCTCTGCCTCCCCCCTCTCTCTCTCTGTCTCTGCCTCCCCCCTCTCTCTCTCTGTCTCTGCCTCCCCACCCCTCTCTCTCTGTCTCTGCCTCCCCGCTCTCTCTGTCTCTGTCTCCCCGCTCTCTCTGTCTCTGTCTACCCCTCTCTCTCTCTGTCTCTGTCTCCCCCTCTCTCTCTCTCTGTCTCTGTCTCCCCCTCTCTCTCTCTCTGTCTCTGTCTCCCCCTCTCTCTGTCTCTGTCTCCCCCTCTCTCTGTCTCTGTCTCCCCCTCTCTCTGTCTCTGTCTCCCCCTCTCTCTGTCTCTGTCTCCCCCTCTCTCTGTCTCTGTCTCTCCCTATCTCTGTCTCTGTCTCCCCCAATCTCTGTCTCTGTCTCCCCCAATCTCTGTCTCTGTCTCCCCCAATCTCTGTCTCTGTCTCCCCCTATCTCTGTCTCTGTCTCCCCCTATCTCTGTCTCTGTCTCCCCCTATCTCTGTCTCTGTCTCCCCCTCTCTCCGTCTCCGTCTCCCCCTCTCTCTCTCTCTCTCTCTCTGTCTCTGTCTCCACCTCTATCTCTCTCTCTCTGTCTCTGTCTCCCCTCTCTCTCTCTCTGTCTCTGTCTCCCCCTCTCTCTCTCTGTCTCTGTCTCCCCCTCTCTCTCTCTCTCTGTGTCTGTCTCCCCCCCCTCTCTCTCTGTATCTGTCTCCCCCCCCTCTCTCTGTCTCTGTCTCCCCCCTCCCCCTCGCTGTCTCTGTCTCCCCCCTCCCCCTCTCTCTGTCTCTATCTCCCCCTCTCTCTGTCTCTGTCTCCCCCTCTCTCTGTCTGTCTCCC